>CAOKZL010002482.1:0-193693 GCA_948472985.1 Iguana delicatissima | reverse complement strand
GGCTGTTTACATCTACTTCAACTTTCAAGTTACGTATTGCTTGTGCGACACTGAAGGTCTAACAACCATAATTAAGAACCTGCCGAAAAGCCGAAAACATTCTAAGGTGTCGAGCAGACGACGATCAGCAAAGGACTGGAGCTTCGTGAAATCAGAAGCTGAATTTAAACAGTAAATTCGTTATCCAGTTAGGATGGGACCTCTAGTTTCTCCCGGTCCTCCCTCTATTTGCATTTCTAATGTACATAATTGCAGTATCTCATAGGTTTTAAAGCAACTGAAAGGGACGGAAGACGATTAGTCAAGAATCATTGCCAATCAAAGACGTTGGAAGGCCAAATGCCCTTGCACTGTCGCCTGTTCGTCCGGTGCTGGAGAGGTTCCAAAAATTTTCCCCCGTGCCCAAGAAAGCTTCTCCCTCCTGTACGTACCACTCCTTCCGGATCGACCAGGAGCAAATGCTTTGGCTGCACGCCGTGCATGCCAGTCAGGGCGTCTTGGCCCGGGTTGGTGATGCTGTCCCCTCACCAAGAAGTCCCCGTCCGTCTGCAGCAGCCTCTCGAGCATCCTCCGGACTAGTGTTACCCGTGGTACCACGGCTCCTGCTGCAGGCTGCTCTCCGTCGGGGCGATGGGGGCCTTGCGGGTCGGCGGGCTGGGCCATGGTCCTGTGGGCTAGGCGACGCTCCGGACGTGGACTCGGTGGAGCTCAGAGAGCATCTTCGAAAGGCCCTGGGGGACACCAAATCACCATTTTTGGCTCGATGACGACGGTGGTGACTACAATCACCATCTACCTGGATACCCCCATCTTTTCCACGGACTTTGGGACCGGGATTCGCATCCCCACTACCGCCACGGAGACCCACTGGGTGGCCTTGGGCAGGTCACATTCTCAGCCTCAAGGAAGCAAAGGCAAATCTTATACAAACAAACCTTGCCAAGAAAACTCCGTAGGGTCACCATAAACTAGAAATGACAGCCCTTTCACCCCTTAGTCTCCGCCATGCTGAGCATTCCCAGCTCCCTAAGTAAGGTCAAGACATCCTTCCTGTACTACTCATACTCCCTTGAGTCTTTATTATTTATGCATCTATTATGCTGCTGTTCTCCTAGAGCAGGACCCAAGGTGGCTTGCAAAACTTGTGGGATAGGCTTGCCGGGTTTCAGGGTTTAGCCTGGAGGCATCGGGCCAAGGGCCGCTTATTTGACCCCGTCGCAAGAGGAAGTCATCACGAGCGACGCCTTGGAAAGTACATATGTGTGTGTCTGTGGGTCATTTGTTAGGATTTCTGCTTTAATATCTTTTGCAGCTGAGGTCAAGGCTATGACATTACAAGGGGCCATCTCTGGATCTCAGATTTTGGGGACAGAAATTTCGGGACCTTAGATAGCTCTGAGCTGCCAACTGCATTGCAAGGTGACCCGCAAGACACTGACCAGATGCACGCGCTGAAGCTGACTCACAAAAACAGTGCTACTCTGATACCCACTGTTACATCTTTGCTGATTTTTTGCACTGATGGGGACCGGGATTTAAGCTGTGGTTTCCATGCATCCCAATCTGGGCGCACCTGGGAACTTAGTTGTCCAGTGGGGAGTTAATTGCATTGTAAAAAATAAATGAAGGTGAAGTGGAGGGGGGGGGGGGGAGGAAATGCAAGATATATGATGGAAAAAGATGATGTGACAACGGAAAATGGGAGGAAATGCCAACGGAAGGGTGCTGAAAACAAAACTGCAGCCAAACTGAGGGAAAGGGCAGGAGAGGGTGGGGGGGACAGAAGGGAAAGGAAGGAAGGAAAGAGGGAGAGGGAAGGAAAGGAACAGAAAAACAGACAGAAAGGAAAGGAAAGGAAGGGAAGGGAGAGGCAGAGAGAGGGAAGGGGGAAGGGGGAGGGAAAGAGAAGGAAGGAAGGAAGGAAGGAGGGAGGGAGGGAGGGAGAGAGAGAGAGAGAGAGAGAGAGAGGGAGGGAGGGGAAGGAAGGAGGGGAAGGAGAAGGGGAAGGAGGGAAGGAAGGAAGGAAGGAAGGAAGGGGGAAGGGGGAGGGGGAAGGGGGAAGGGGGAAGGAAGGAAGGAAGGAAGGAAGGGAAGGAAGGAAGGAAGGAAGGAAGGAAGGAAGGAGGGAAGGAGGGAGGGAGGGAGGAGGGAGGGAGGGAGGGAGGGAGAGGGAGGGGAAGGGACGGGGGGGGGGGGGGGAGGGAGGGCAGGGCAGGGGCAGGCCACCACCAGCAGAGGACAGGACAGGAGAGGAAGGAGAGGAAGGACAGGGCAGGGCCAGGGGCAGGGAGAGGGCAGAGGACAGGGGAGAGGGGAGGGGGAGGGGGAGGGGGCAGGGCAGAGGGAGGGGGCAGGGGGGCAGGACCAGCAGAGGGGCAGGGAGGGGCAGGCCAGGCCAGGGCAGGGAGGGCAGGGGCAGGCCAGGCCAGGGCGTGGCCGAGGCAGGGCAGGGCGGGCAGAGGGGAGGGAGAGGAGAGGAGAGGACAGGGGCAGAGGGAGGGGACAGGGAGGGGCAGGGCAGGGAGGGGGGCAGGGCAGGGACAGGGGGCAGGGGCATGGCAGAGGCCCTGCACAGGCAGAGGGAGAGGGAGAGGGGCAGGGGCAGGGGCAGGGACAGAGAGGGAAGGACGGCGGCGGGGACGGCAGAGGACAGGGAGAGGAGGAGAAGGACGGGCGAGGAGGACAGAGGGCAGGCAGGCAGGGGACAGGGGCCAGGGGCAGGGCAGGGCAGGGCACACAGCCCAGGGACAGGGGCAGGGCAAGGACAGGAGGGCAGAGCAGGGAGGGGCAGGCGGCCGGGCGGCGGGGCAGGGCAGGGCAGGCAGGGGCAGGGCGCCGGCGGGGACAGGCGAGGGGCAAGGGCCGGGGAGGCAGGGGCAGGGCCTGGGCGGGGCAGGGCAGGCCAGGCAGAGGGACAGCAGAGGGAGAGGGAGGGGAGGGGACAGGGGCAGGGGCAGGGGAGGGGACAGGGGAGGGGCGGCAAAGGACAGGAGGCAGAGGGGCAGGGCGCCAGGCAGAGGGGCAGGCGGGCAGGGACAGGGCAGGGCAGGGGAGGGGCAGGGGCAGGGGCAGGGCAGGGCAGGGCAGGGGCAGGGGACACAGAGGGCAGGCAGGGCAGGACAGGGCAGGGGCAGGAGGGGCAGGCCGGCAGAGGGGCAGGGGAAGGAGGGGAGGGCAGGCGGGGGCAGGGGCAGGGGGCGGTGGGGAAGGAAGGGCAGGGGCAGGGCAGGGGCAGAGGACAGGGCGGGCAGGGGCAGGGAGAGGAGGGCAGGGGCAGGGCGCGGGCAGAGGACAGGGACAGGGGAAGGGGACAGGGCAGGGGCAGGGGCAGGGCAGGGCGGGCAGACAGGGGCAGGCAGGGGGCAGGGGCAGGGGCAGGGGCAGGGGCAGGCGGCAGGGCGAGGACGGGAGGGAGAGGGAGGGAGGGGGAGGGGGAGGGAGGGGGGAGGGGGAGGGGGCAGGGGGAGGGGGGAGGGGGAGGAAGGGGGAAGGAAGGAGGGAGGGAGAGAGAGGGAAGGGGGAAGGAAGGGGGGGGGAGGGAGGGGGGGGGGGGAAGGAAGGAGGGAAGGAAGGGGGAGGGGAAGGAAGGGGGAGAGGGGGAAGGAGAGAGAGACAGAGGGAGAGGGAAGGAAGGGGAAGGGGGAGGGGGGAGGGGGGAGGGAGAGGGGAGAGGGGGAAGGGGAAGGGGGGGGGGGGGGGGGGGGGAGGGGAAGGAGGGAGGGAGGGAGGGAGGGGGAAGGAAGGGGGAAGGGGAAGGGGAAGGAAGGAAGGAGGGAGGGGGAAGGAAGGGGGAGGAAGGAAGGAAGGAAGGAAGGAAGGAAGGAAGGAGAGAGGGGGAAGGAGGGAAGGAAGGAAGGAAGGAAGGAAGGAAGGAGGGAAGGGGGAAGGAAGGAAGGGAAGGCGAAGGAGGGAAGGAAGGAAGGAAGGAAGGGGAAGGCGGGGGCAAAGAACAAAGGCCAACAAAAGGAAGGAAATGAAAGGGAGGGGCCTGAATCAAGGGGAGAGGGGAAGGAGAGGGAGGAGGAGAAGGAGAGGAGAAGAAGGAGGTGGAAGGGGAGGCGGCTGGAGATGGGCAGGAAGGAAGGAAGGAACTGAGGGATGGAAGGAAGGAAGGAAGGAAGGAAGGAAGGAAGGAAGGAAGGATGGAAGGAAATGAGAGAAGGAGAGAGAAGGAGGGAAGAGAGGAACCAAAAAAACAGTCAACTCATCCAAAACCTAGTTTGTCTGGCAATGAAAAGAAAAACTTGCCACTGCCCAAACCATCGTGGGGAGGTGTCCCCAAGTTCAATGTCTCCAACTGCCCAATCCGCCATCTAGGATTCAGCAACGTGTGCCAGAAAATTACGTGGCCGGTGCAGGCCCCTGTTCCTACTCCCGGACGTTCCCTGCTGCCCGCCGCCGCCGCTGGCTGGCTGGCTATGCCTCTCATGGCTCTGAGGGTATTTCAGTTCCCCTGCTGCTGCTGCTCTTCTGTTCAAATCTGCCTGGAGCATCACTTTTTTGGAGTGGGAAGGTGATATTAATAAAACTATTATTCAGCTTCGGCAAGGTGGGAATCTGTCACATTATCTCGGTCCCTCCGCTTGCAGATTAGACGGGGAAATTAGAAACAGCTTCATGAGGACCTCCGCCCCGCCAGCTCCCGTTCTTACTCATATCAAACAGGTCTTTGGGGAGCTGTGTTGATCGGTGGCCCCCCGGATCCGCCTCCCAGTTGTCCAGAATTCTGGGTGTTTCATCATCTGGTCTTCATAATCTTGGGATCCCAAACGGTTCTCCGTCTGCTCAACGTAGCCATCGCAGCTCAACCCTGGAAATAGGAATGTCAACAACATTTTAAAAATTCTTGGGCCTGAATGTTCCAGAGGCACCAGATCCTATCTGATCTTGGAAGCTAAGCAGGGTGAGCCCTGGTTAGTACCTGTATGAGACCGCCAAGTGGGTCAAGGCCTGGAAACCACGAAGCCCTGTGAGAAGTCCTTAGGGAGCTGGGGATGTTAGCTGGAGATGGAGAAAGTTAAGAGGCGACATGATAGCCACCTTTAAATATTTGCAAGGATGTCATGTGGAGGATGGAGCAAGCCTGTTTTCTGCTGCTCCAGAGACCGGGACACGGAGCAGTGCTTTAAACTTCAGGAAAAGAGATTCCACCTAAACATTGGGAAGGACTTCCTGACGTTAAGAGCAGTTTGACAGTGGGATAGGCTGCTTGAGAGTGTGGTGGGGTCTCCTCTTGGAGGTTTTCAAAATAGAGGTTGGAATGGGGAATGTGGCTGCGCATTCCGGCACCAGCGGGATTGGGTTGGATGGCCCCTGGGGTCTCCTCCAACTCTATCATTCTATCGGGAAAACCGTGAGATATCGAAATCAGACCTTTTATACCCCATCTGCCAGCCTAGTCTGCTCCAGACCCAGCCTGCACCCTCCGCAGAGTAGAAAACGCGTCTGATGATTACCGTGGGAGTCAGTATCCCAGTTCAGATTTGCATGGTTGCTGGTCTCTCTCCGGGAGGGTGATCCAACCTTAGGGGAAGAATGTTGGAAGGCAAAGATCACGTTCTGTGTAGGCCGAGTCAGTCGCGTAGGAACGTGGCCGCTCCACCGCTGAATTAACCCGGCGGCAATGTTTCTGGGGCGTGGCCCCTGCATCTCCTGCCCCTCTGCCCCGCGGCCACGCCCCCGCCCCGCGGCCACGCCCTCCGCCCCGCGGCCACGCCCCCACCCCGGGCCACGCCCCCCACCCCGCGGCCACGCCCCTCGTCCCAAGCTCCGCCCTCCACCCTCCACACGCTTCAAGCTCCACCATTGGGCCAAATTGCTCCTGTGGTGTCACTATAGATCTAGCCTTCCCAACACCTTTTCAATTAACCTTCGAAGTTTCGATAAACATAATAACATGCCAACCCGACGGAAAGCCACGTGCGTCTTCATCGACATGAAATGTGTTAAATTTAAGTGCGTAGATTTATTGTTAAAAAAACGGGGGAAATAAGATCAATGGAACAAAGTTTCAGTTGATTTTAATGAAAAATAAAAACATAAGGATGAAACTAAAAATAAATTTTGTATTTCAAACTTAAATACTAACTCAAATATTTAAGAACAAGAGTAAAATTAAAATTATTTTCATTAAAAATATAAAATTATTTTCATGAAACATGTTAAAATTATTTTCATTAAAAATATTAACGTTAAAATTATTCTAATGAAAACATTAACATTAAAATGATTTATAATTTTAAAAATTATAAATTGTTTCCGAACATCCAAATCAATCTATGGAGGACACCTTTTAAACTGAGCCAAATGAGACTTTCAGGAAACCATGTTTTCCGAATAATACAGACCCTTTGTTCCGTTCTGTTATCTGTTCATACACGACAATAAGCGAACTAGCTTAAAACTACGTGGAAGGTTGTGGGGCATTTGGGGAGCTGAGGATGCCACAAAAGAGCTCGGTGAGACCTAGTGGCCCCACGGGAAAAAACGGTGGTCACCTGGCTGAAATGGCCGGCGTACGAAAACGGCACGTGGCTCAGCGACGCGCTGTGGTGGAGGCGGGAATCCACCAGGCCTCCAAGGGGCGGCTCTTTTCCCGGGATGCTATTATAGTAGTCATGCTCAGAAGCTTCCTCCTCCTCGCCCCATCCGGCATCTTCCATCCCCGTTATCCTGACCAGAAAGACCAAGGAGGAAAATTAGGGACGAGGGAGAACTGCGCCAGCCGGTGGGGAGAGTCAATCCGCTCCGGATTTAAGTCCGAACTTTAAAGGACACGTCCCAGTTGCTGGACCCTTTAGGAAATTACAAAGCCCAGGCTAAACCCCAGAACCGACTGGCTCTCTCGGTGACACAAAAGCTGCCAAACGGAAGAATTTTGTTTCAGCTGGGCGTGTCTAATTCTTTCAATCGATTCACAAAGGAAGCCATTAACATTTAGCCATTTTCTTCCCCATAGGAGTACATTTTCAAAAGCCCTGCATTTATTTATTTTTTTATTTTATTTTTTTACAAACTATTTGCAGTTCAGGGCTTATTTTGTGCAAAATTCGCACGTGGAGGCGGCGGCGCAGAAAACCACAAGCAGCATTTCTGCACCTCAAAGAAGATGCTGTTTCGGTGCAGAAAACCAAGTGCGAACTTTGTGCAGAATAAGTTCTTACGTGTGAAAATTTTCATCACTCCAGCATTTCTCTTATCAGTGTTTCCCGACACTCATACACATTTTTCAGCCATTTTCCAAATGTTTTCGGATAGTCTTTCCGCTCCTGCTGTGAGGTTTTTCATGATCCAGGACATGTTCTGAAAAATTTGTATAAATAACCTGTGGGTGTCGCATACCCAAAAATCCAAGACATTTGCTTAAAATCAAAACGTACAAAATGTCGAGAGCGATCGGTTGGTTTTGTTTCCTTGTTTGTTTGTTTTTTGTGCAATTTTCTGGAGGAAAAAGGCCCATGTGCAAAAAGAAAAAAAAATGGAAAATGCACTTAAATCCTTCCAGTGTTATTTTGCAGAAATGTTTTTGAAAATATGATGCTGGTCTACGACCGTAATAATAAAGATTTTGAAAATATTTAGTCTTGCATGCAAGAAGGAAAGGAAAAAAAGCTGACCTTCCTGGTTACACACTCCCACGTACTTAATGACCTACCTTTCCTGCGGGGTGATGGTTTTGGGAGGGCTGTGGAGGTATTGTTTGAAGCGAAGTTCAAAAGCTTGCCCAACTGTGCTGATGACACTCTGTGCCAACCCGTTGCAGCATTCCAAGATGTGGCAAGCTGAGGAGGTAGGAACACAGAATGAGTTGGGGTGGTGCTGGTTGTTGCTCATGTTCTGCCTTTTCCTCACTTTGGGATTCAGGGAGGTTGACAACATAGGAAAAGCATACACATTATCAAAATTCACAAAATGCAAAAGTTAAAGGACGATCAAACTAAGTTAAGAATATAAACTATTGAATAAAAAAACCCAGCACAACAATAATAGGCAGGGAGTCCAGTACATTGTTAAGGGGGATTGGACACATGGCTGGATAACCGTATGCCTGAAAGGGATCTAGGAGTCTTGGTGGACCACAAGCTGAACATGAGCCAGCAGTGTGATGCAGCATCCAAGGAAGCCAACACAATTCTTGACTGCATCAATAGGACTATAGTGTTGAGATCAAGGGAAGTGACAGTTCCACTCTGTTCTGTTTTGGTCAGACCTCATCTGGAATTCTGTGTGCAGTTCTGGGCACCTCAATTCAAGAAGGAATTCAAGCTGGAACGTGTCCAGAGGAGGGCGACCAAAACGGTGGAGGGTCTGGAAGCCATGAAGCCCTATGAGGAGCGGCTTAGGGAACTGGGTATGTTTAGTCTGCGGAAGAAAAGATTAAGAGGGGACCTGATAGCCATGTTTAAATATCTGAAGCGACGTCATATTGAATGGAGCAAGCCTCTTTTCCGCTGCTCCAGAGACTAGGACAAGGAGCAACGGATTCCAGCTGCAGGAAAGAAGATTCCACCTGAACCTCAGGAAGAACTTCCTGATGGTCAGAGCTGTTCGGCAGTGGAATAGGCTGCCTCCATCGGGTGTGGTGGAGTCCCCTTCTTTGGAGGTTTTTAAATAGAGGCTGGATGGGGACTGCTTTGAGTGTTAGTTGCTGCATAGCAAGGGGCTGGACTGGATGGCCCCTGGGGTCTCTTCCAACCCTAGGATCCCATGACCTGGTACACTCAGTGCCCAATTGAAACAGAAAGGTCTTCCTGCTTGCAGAAAAAGACCAGAGAAGGGCCAGTTTATACTCTGGGGCTGGGGTCCCAGAGTCTGGGGGCAGCCGCCAGTAAGGCCGCGTCTCTTGCGTTCCCGGTCGATATACCTATGAAGATGATCGGACAGAAAGGACTTCCCCGTAGATCTCAAAACGCAAGCCGGCGGACATGGGGGAATACCGTCCTTTTAGAAAACTTCAGCCCTGGAAGTCAGAACCAGCCCTCGTGAATCGCACCCAGAAAAAGACCGGCAGCCGGTGTTGCAACAAGGGAGTTGTGCGGCCGCCGCATCGGAGTTTTGGACGGCAAATAGTGGAACGGCCTTTGTGGGAATTTGGGGAATTGCGGTCCTAAAAGATTTCCTTTTTCCCCCAAGGTGTATCGCCCCCTCCTAAGCCCTTACCTCGCTGGTTGATGGGGTCTTTTGCAACATACGCCACATAATCAGTTGTGTCCTGGAGCAAAAAAACGACAACAATTAAGAAAGGAGAGGGTTTATGTAGTTAACGATCTCTGTTTTTAGTTAGTGGAGACAAGAAGTAGAGCGAAAGCCCCAAAGAGGACCAGACAGCCAGAGAATGAAAATCAGTACGTAAGAAAGAAACTTTCCCTGTGAGTTTCTTTCCCTATTTTTTTGCAAGACGTCCCTATGCTTTTGGACTCCATTTTCCATCAAATTTAGTCCAGAGCTTGCATTATAGGTTACTTTGGGGAGCACATGTCCCAGCATCCCCCAGCTGAGAAATGCTGGGAGGTGTAATCTTAAAAAGTTACCTTTCTTTATTTTGACTTATTTAACGTTGATACTGTCCTTTCTCTCAACATGGGACCTACGGTAGCACACAGCATAAATTAAAATACATAAACAGGATTGGAGAAACTTGCAAGTAATCAAACCCATGAAATTCAGACCCACAAATGTGGAGGGAGACGTCCGCTGATACCACCAGAGAGAAGGGGGCGGGGAGAGGAAAGAAATCCAGACGACTGAAAAGGAAGAAATATGGAAATGAACATAATGTAAATGAATGTAGAAGAAAAGGGGAAGGGGCTTTTTGACACACCAACAACAAAATGTGCAGAATGTTTGATTCCTCAAAATGAGTGCACCACCAGGAAAACACGGCTGCATTCTTGTAGGTCATTGGTGCCAAAAATCAAGCAGTTAATAATGTCTGCGGCCTCACTCAGTGGTGGAGGAGGAGGAAGATCACACAGTTCAAGTGCCGGCTCGTGCTACTGCCACCGCCTCGTGCTTGTTTGAGAGTGATAAGATTACGTGAAGGAGGGGTAGAGGCTTCGGACAAGCCAGTAGCTTGTAGCATTGTGTGTGTGTGTGTGTGTGTGTGTGTGTGTGTGTGGCTGGGGGGTTCTAGAACATGCGGTTTGAAAAAGGAACTTTGCTAAGCTCTGCTTTTAGCTTCAGACTTTGCCAAGCTCCGCTTTTAGCTTCCAACTTTGCCAAGCTCCGCTTTTAGCTTCCAGCTTTGCCAAGCTCCGCTTTTAGCCTCCAGCTTTCCCAAGCTATGCTTTCAGCTCCGAAATCTGCTAAGCTCTGTTTTCAGAAGGGTTGGACTAGATGTCCTTGGGTCCCTTCCAACCCCATGTTTCCAACCCAAAGTTTAAAGCTAATATATGAATATAGCCTGCATTTCAATGATCTAATCAGCCAGGGGGGTTGACTCCATGACCTTTAGAGTCCCCTTGAACACTACAGTTCTAAGATCTTATGCTCATCTTAACTTAATAGGGGGATTTTTTCCTGGATTTCACGGCTCCAACCTCTCTCTGTCCCTCGGATTTGAAGGCTTTGAAAGTGGGCCCTTACCGTATCGCCCCCCGAAGCGAAGGAGATGGATTGCATATGATGGTTCGCGATGATCTAGGATGGAAAACAAGACAAGGAGAGATGGGATGGAGAGGGAGGTTGTTGAAAAGAGATTCGGGAAGGGGAAAGCGGAGGGCAGAAGGTCAGCGAGGAGGTTTTAGCAATCATCCCCGAGCCATCCGATCGATCAGAGCCGCGGGAGAGAGGGGAATTGAATTGATCCCTCGGCGGGCCAAGCCGTCCTCGGTGTAACCATTAGCCGCCTCCGCTGCTCCAGGCCCGAGCGGCCGCACAGAGACATGGGATCAAAATAGATACAGAAAATGCACTCCCCGAGACTGACGCTTTTTACTTCTCAGCAGGCTAAGAAGATCGGGTTGGGAGGAAAAGCCGTCCAGTCTGCGTCCAGTTCGCTCCCTTTCTCGAGCATCCTCCATCCAATTTAGAAAGAGATCCGTTTGCTTACCTCCTGAAGGACGTTTCATACCGCTTCTCCAAAAGGCCTCACCGGAAAAACGGACACGGCAAAAATCAAGGGTTACCATTGCAGTTTCATCCGTGCGTCTCCTGCCCCGTTCTCAAGCATGGGACCGAAGGCATTTTGCAACGGACTAAGACCGGTGCAGATTAAAAACGTACATAAATATATGCAGCAGGTCCTCTTTGGCGCAACCTCCACGCGCGCAAATGTGAGGTCACGCAAAGGGTCGCGTCCCATTGTAGTCGACACACGTTGAATCCATTGACCATAATGGGACATAACGAGTCACTTTTTTGTTTTAACTGGGGGGTTCTTAGAATGGAACACCCACTTATACGTCAGGCATATGTATGTATGCGCGTGTGTGTATATATATATATATATATATAAATATATATTTACACGCACAGATACATACATGCTAGCATATATATCCAGCGTTGCCTGGGATTTTATTTTCCCACTTGTTAGAAAGCATCTCTATTTCCCCAAACTGTCCCGTCCAGTACCTGTAACTTTTCCCATATTCCCCAATCCAATCTGTATTATTAACATACAGAGGTTGGGTTCCTGATGGAATACACTGCCCTCCTCCTTGCTGCTAGGCCTCATCTCCAATAGCAACCAGCCTATTCAAGGCAGGCACAGTTGACTGAGGCCCAAGAGCTCTCTGGCTGGGAATTCTAAAGGCTCCCTCCCTAAACTGCAAACTCTCCAGGATTCAATAGAATATTTTCAGGCAGCCAATCATAGGAGGCCTTCGCCTGACACAGACAAACAAACTTTGACTTTTATATATTAGATATGCACACGCATCACTTACATATAAATATCCTATATATAATCTCATATATAACTTCACATGTGTGTGTCATGTTTTGTAAATATCAACAATATGAAAACAATATTTTTATTTTTAAAAATTATCTACCTATATAATTAAAAAAAAGAATATACATGTGTGTGTGTGTGTGTATATATATATATACACACACACACTGAGTCCATTTCTTTTGCCAACTTCTATGTCTGGTTTTCTGGGACTGGAATTATTCCTGTACATGTCAATAACTTTGCCCCAAATGCAGGAGGAAAAGGGCTTACCTGCCGAGTCGTTGGGACCATGAGATTCAGGCCATCAATGGAGATATTGACGACGATGCTAAGCCCGGCAAAATGGAGGTTGCTCTTGCCGAGAATTGAGAAAAGAGCTTTGTTCGGGGCCTGGAAAGAGAGAAGAACGAGGAACGGGGGACGGGTCACACCAAACAACTTCCAAAATAGTCTGAAGATTTTTTACAGAATCAAGGGGGAAAGAATCCGGTATTGCTCCACTTCGGGCTCCAGAGTTTGAAATACGACTCTTTGAATTCGACCACAACTTCCTAGGATTTGGGGAATTTGTAGTCTTTTTCAAAAATCACTTTTTCCAGCTCTGGCATCACACCAGGGCAAGAAGCGTAAGGAAGCGTTCCACACAACAGCATGGCCACTGACAGCTCTGACATCGGCAGGGCCGCTCCGGACTTTAGTCTGAACTCTAGAAATGGGAGCCCATCTCCAGAACGGAGCAGGCGAGGACAAAGATACTCTCCTGCACCATCTGTCATGCCCCAACCCAAGGACCCAGATACAAACACAGACAGGGTCTTCCCCAATAGCCAAGACGCACAGGCCGTTTCCGCACTGGACCGTTATAGTGCTATTATTCCGCTTTCAACATCCTGGAGTTTGCAATTTAGGGAGCCCCTAAACTGCAAACCCTCAGGACGTTGAAAGTGGAATAACAGCACCATAAAAAAGGCCCCTCCCTAAACTGCAAACCCCGGGATTCCATAGGGTGCTGAAAGTGGAATAATAGCACTATAAGAGTCTAGTGCAGAAATGGCCCCGAAATAAATAACTCTCCATGTGGCTACGGCCACATTAAGTATTTAACTAGATCGCGGTACAACACGCACCCCCTTGTTTCATCTGTATAATAGCCAGCTCTGCGGGAGGCTTATTTTTAGCTCCCTTCTATTGTTCCGATAGTACTCCGATTGCAGGGTTTTGAATACACTGATTATGAGTTCTTAACCGACTAATCAGTTAATAGAAGCTATTTAAATACATTTGCATTCTCTCCGAAGGCTCTCGATGGCTACCTTTTCTTTCAGGCAGGAAAGGAAGAACGAAGCATGTAACTATTCAATCAGTGATTTACACCCTCTCATTATCCGAGGGCATTGCTAACATTTAAGCTGCTGGCAAAATATATACCCTCGATGTTAAGTTATAGCTTTGCTTATTTTTTCGGAAAAAATAAGGATCCGATGGGAGCTGAAATCCGGAAAAGCTGGAAGATGGTGGGTCAGAGAGCGAGGTCAAAAGACATTAATTTACATCAACGCTTAGAATGGTTACTTCGGTGGACTATAATTCCCAGATTGCCTCTTAGCTAGCGTTATCGTCTGACTGTTCTGTTTGTTCGTTTATATATATTTATAGCTGCTCTGTTTCCCAGGAAGGAAGGAAGGAAGGAAGGAAGGAAGGAAGGAAGGAAGGAAGGAAGGAAGGACGAAATAAGTCCACAGCCACTGCCAAGATCACCTAGTGATCTTGCTACCTGGCAGGGATTATGGGAACTGTAGTCCCCGGAAAGCACTTTTCAGCCAACAACAGCATCTTTCATCTGAGGGGGAGTCCAGCTCAATTTAATCCTCATTCTCCCCATTCACTCCTGCAGAAATGATCTTGTTAAATCTTGCCCTATACGTGCTTCCCAAGAAATTAGGCACGGGAAGGAAACAACTTACCTTTTTCTTCCACGTCCCTTTGACTCCCGGGACGGCCTCGTACAGCCGGTTGATAGCTTCCCTGTAGCAAAAAGATCATTTCAAGACGGGAGTTCATACCAAGAAACCCAGAGAAAGTTAGATATCGAACATTGCCTTGCTGCGCCGTTTCTCCGCCATCCCGCCTAGGCTGGCGCTGGTTGCTCTGACTGGCAGAAGCTCTCCAGGCTCTTGTACAGAGAAGAGTCTTTTCCCATCATCTACCCCCATTCATGTGTTTTTTTTTAAACGTGACATACCAGAAATCGAATCTGAGATCTCGTCCACAGAAAGCACGTGGGGTATATAGAATAACTCCACGTTCAAGTAACAAGGCTTAGCGGTTTCAGAAGCTTGATTCAGGAACATCGAAGAAACGGCCGCACGCCTCGGCAATTGCCAAGATGAAAGAACTGCAGTCGGACCTCCACGTTTGCGGGTTTGACTGCCCCGGATTGGATTATTTGCACGTTTCTCCAACTACCTGCCCCAGCCAAATGCTTCTTTTCTGGGGGGAACCTTCCCTCTTGGCAACTCCAACCAGCCCCTTAAAAATCCACCTCTCGTCCTCCTCCTCCACCAGCCGCTCCCTGGCCACCTAAAGATAGCTCACAGCCCAATTTCTCAGCACCGCAAACCCTTGCCCAGGGACCCCCACACGTCCAGGGAGGGAGATGGGCAAGAGAGAGGAAGTATAGGGCTCTCAGGAGTCCCCAGTGGTGAAAAATGCCCTCTGGGGGTGTTGGCGGCCAGATTTGGGAGGCTCCCTGGACTGTTTTGAGCTCAGGAAAACTGAAAGTAAACCGGTCACTTTGTTTTGAAGGGGGAAAAAAGGCCTTTCCTTAGTCCCCGGGGATGCTAAAAAGCACGACAAAAATGCCTCCCACAGCCCCAAATGGGAAACATTTGGGGGCAAAAAACGGGGGGTTGCAATGGGGAGGTATTAGGAGAGCAGCTCCGCCACGATTCTCTTGGGGCTAATATAACCCCAGGCTCCCACAGATGCCCATCCTTACGGCTTAATCTTAGAAAATCAATTGTTGAGAATCAGAATTGGACTCCTAGCAACTTTTTTCAGTAGTCCATGGAGCCCCTCAGAGGGTCCTGGGGCTTAAAGCGCCCACCCCAACTTGCTACAATTTCTCACTCTTTGCTTAGGGTCTTTTTCAGGAAGGCTCAGCCTGTTTGGGGGTAACCCCTTCCCCAAAACAGCCTTTTAAGTGCATTAGAACATCTTTTGGAATGGAAGGGTGCGTTCTAAGAACAAGGCCAAAGGATTTTGAGACATTAGTGGGGGTCCCGAAGGCCCACCTTGCATCAACACAAGGGCCACATGTGTGATTCTTGCTTCTGGCTTGCTTGATCGTGGCTCGATCGTGGCTTGATCGTGGCTCAATCGTGGCTTGATCGTGGCTTGATCGTGGCTTAACAGCAAGAAAAGGAAAGGAAGAAATAGCAGAGTGAATGCTTACTTGGTGACTTGCGTCCGGGTACTGAAATCCAAGGACCTCATGGAGCGGAGAATCTCGATGCATCCCATGTACTGAAATTGAAGAGGTGGGATAAGGAGAAAGACATTACTTAAAGTGGATAGAAAGAATAATGGAAAATATTTGAATAAAAAATTAAAAAGGGTTACCTGAATGTTCAGAAATCTTCCTGAGAAGAATTTTGGACAGATGAGAATCTTCACAATTTGGGACTTCTTCTGTGCCATATATGCATGCGGTTGTTAAAACTGCAATTTCTGCACAGAAAATACTATTTCTATGCAGGGAAATAATTTATTTCCATGCAGAAATAGCATTTCCTGCAGAGAAAAAATGCTGTTTTCCTGTCCAGAAAATGCCATAAGTAAGGATTTATTCTATGCAAAATTCAAACGGGGATGATTAGCACAGAAAACAACAATTTCTGTCCGGGAAACTATTTTCCCAGTGCATGAAATAATATTTCTGAGTAGGCATATCGTTTCCTCCGCAGAAAATGCTGCCTTCTGCACAAAACCGTTTTGTGCAGTGAACAATCCCGTGCAAATTTTGCTCAGAAGACGTTCCAGATTGCAAACAACCTTCAAAAACTGCAGAGTTTTCAAAGACTTTCCGCGGTCGTCTTTCCATCCATGCCTTGGCCTCGGAGGGAGAGAAGAAGAGCCAGCATCTGCTAAACTTAATTCCCCGCCACACTGCAACCGATCCCCTTTTCCTTTTGTGCGATGTCTCAGCTAGATTGTAATCCTGACGGTGTGGAATTGTTTTTACTTGTCAAGTAGAGTGATGGCCGTATATAAATAAATGATAACGGTGGCAACAACAACAACAAGGAAGATAGTAAGAATAACTATCCACCACTAGCAATTTTTTGTGGGATGCAAAATTATACACATTTTTCTACCTGCTGTTTCAAAGCCGCTTCTGCAAAACTGTGTAGTCAAAGCCGGGGCTCCTCTCCCTTCTTTTTTCATTTGCATTTCCTTCCTCGCCCTTTGCTGGAAAAATAATGCCATATTTCCCCGAAGGGATAAATACCTCTATAAATTTCCAGGGCCACCCAGATCCTTCCTGCTAGCCACCAGTCACGTTAAAGACAAGACACCGTGAGGATGCTATCCCTCAAGCAAAATCCTTTCGGATTTTGCGTAACTGGAACGGTTGGGCCCCTTTCCTACTTTTTCTCTCGAAATCCCAGCTGAACAAAGAATGATTTGTAATCTGGGGCTGGGTCAGGCCAGACGAGGCCACCAAGAGACACCTCCCAAGGCGTCCTGCCTCCATTTATCTGTCAACATAAATTATCCCTAAATTAATTAAGAGCAAGGGGTTGGCTAAGCAACCCCATCTCCTAACTGACTTAAGAGGACTCCATCAAGAAGGGAAAGAAGTCTTTGTTCAGATCCATCCCTCCCTGTTTTAGATTATATATTTTTGCCTTCTGTGATCTCAGCGTCCCTGTTTGTAGTTTACAAAGAGCTGAGAATCCTAAATGCCGCTCCCTAAACTACAAACCCCAGGATTCCATAGGACGTTGAAAGTGGAATAATAGCACTATAACAGCGTAGTGTGGAAATGGCGTTGGACGCCGACCCTGGAAACCAGCTCAGCCATGGAAATCCAGTGACCCTGGGTGCATCGCACGACCCGGAAAACCTCATTATTGGCTCCCCATAGGTCAGAAATGAAGACGCACAGAGTCCGCTCTATTTGAAACTGGAAGTGGATTTAAGCCCAGAATGGGGTGGGTGGGGCGGAGAATTGGCACACTGCAGGCATTCCCAACCTGCCCTCCTCCGGCTGTGTTAGACTATAGCTCCTTTCCTATTTCCTGGGAGTTGTAGAGCAGAGAAAAGCATAAACAAGAAGATAAGCGTAAACGAATACAGCAATCGTGCGCTCAGATTCACTGTCTGGGTGAAGTTTCTGCTCTCATTCGAAATCCTTCTTCATACCCATCGGGTCTGAATAAATGACGCCAGGGAGTAAATACGTATTTGGGAGCCATGGAACATATTGATTATTTGACCTTCCCCTTGCAAACCCTCTGCCAGCTGCTTCCTGCCTTAGAAAGATGACTTAGGATGAGCAAGTTTCTCCCCTGACCTTCTGTAACGTCATTCTCATTGCGAATCAACTACTTTTTATTGAACAACAGAAGACTATTCAGAGAGCAACAGACCGTAGTTAGAACCTTACCAAAACATTCCGGACCACAAACCTTCCTGGAATCTTCTCTCTTACAAAGAGAGAAATACTCAGGAAGTATGGATTTCTTTCATGGCGTATGAAGGCCTGACAGTAGTGCACTGATGCTCAATATTTCCTCTGAGCATGTGCAAAGTGCACTCTTCTGCCCGTGGAGAAACGGCAACACGGCTCTGCTGTCAAGAGTCAGAACTCCTGACCGTTCATTCGCAGCGGGCAAATTAAGGCTGGCATCCTCACATATACACAATCGTAAGTTGGATTACATGTGCAGAGTGGGTTTTTTGGACGCTGAGCAATGGCTGCGGATGCAGAGTTGCACGTTTTGGACGGCTGTGTGCTTGGTGGAAAATTAAAGGACCCAGAGTAGCATGTGAACGTGTATTGCCTAAACAACTCGCCTGTGGGCATCACGCATTGCCCTTGCACAAGCTGCCAGCCCTGTACATCGATTGACCCACATATATGGCACTACACTGGTATTCGTAGAATCCTAGAGTTGGAAGAGACCCAAAGGGCCATCCAGTCCATCCCCATTCTGAGGCAGCATATCCCATTGCTGAACAATTCTTACCGTCTGGAATTTCTTCCTAATGTTTAGTTGAAATCTCTTTTGCCGTAGTTTGAAGCCATTGCTCTGTGTCCTAATCTCTGGAGCAGCAGAAAACAAGCTTGCTCCGTCTTCCATAGGATGTCCCTTCAAATAAGTAAACATGGCTCTCATGTTAGCTCGTAACCTTCTCTTCTCCAGCCTAAACACCCCCAGCTTCCTAAGCCTCTCCTTATAGGGAATCAATAGGAGGATAGTGTCTAGGTCAAAGAACATAATAGTGCCATTCTATACCCCTTTGGTCAGACTTCACTTGGAATCCTGTGTCCACAGTTCAGGAAGGATATTGACCAGCTGGAACATGTCTAAAGGAGGTTGCCCAAAATGGTAAAAGGCTATGGAAGGATTGCATAACGCAACTCTTTTTGTCGTTGTTGCTATTGTTGTTGAGTGCCTTGAAGTCATTCCCAACTTATGGCAACCCTAAGGCAAAGTTACCATGGAGTTTTCTGGGGCCGAGTGTGCACGATGCGCCCAAGGTGGGTTTCCATGGCTGAGCAAGGAATTGAACCCTCCGAAGTCATGGTCCAACACTCAAACCACTACAATGGTGGACATTTACACTGAAGTGACGTCAGACCGCAGCCACGCTCTCCAGGCATTTCCAGCACAGAAGCAGGCCTGGATCTGTGGTTCTGGGCTGGCCACAGGCCTGTGACATCCCAAATCTGATCCCCAGCATTTCCCCACCAAAAACGACCACCAACAGATCTGACCCAAGTGGGTACCTAACACTCACCACAAACCAGGGCCAAGAAAGAAATCACTTACCCGGACAACGTACGAGACTCCAGGACTGACGACCCTTTCGTCCGGATGGAGCCAGCCTTGCACCGGCTTGCTGATAAAACTCCCTCTACGGCTCCAGTCGTCCCCGGCCAGTTTGTGGCCCTCGGCCCGAGACGTCTTCCTCCCGCCCCCCACCCCTCCCCGCAGACGGCTCATCACCTGGAGGCTGCAGGGTGTGGCACAAACCGGTTCACAGGCGCTGAGGACAGCGGCCAGGCCCGACGGAGACCCTGCCGACACCACGCCGTTCCCGTTGTCGCCGGTCTTGCCCGAGGCGGAGAGCTCCTTGCTGGCACTCGAAGGGCTCCGGCTGAGAAACCCCGAGGGGGTGGTGAACTTCCATTGGGGCATCTTAGGGATCAGCATGCAGAAGGTTGTCCCGGCCTCCTGCTCCTCACCCAGCGGAGGAGATGGGGAAGCCGGAGGGCGAGGTGGGCTCAGGGGGGCAGCTCCGGGGGGCGTCGGGGAGGGGTGCGGGGTGGCCGCGGCGACCTTGCCGCTCATGGCTGCCTGCTCCGAGGGCGTCAGCACGTCGTTCCAAAAACGATCATACTTGGGTACTGTGAGCATGCCCTACCCTGGCGCGTCTGGCTAAGTGGTTTTAGAGTGCTCCAGCTACTCCGATCTTTTTCACTCTCCTGGCTCGCCTATCATCACCGCCGCACAAACACACACACACCGAGCCAATCCCCTCCCGTAGACAAACACAACCTCCAGCAACCATCTCCCCACCTCTCTGGGGAAGATCAGTTCACTCTATGACGTAATGGCCCGGTCGCTTCTCTGCCAGCCAACTGCGGCAGGAGTCAAGATGCTCCATGCGCGCACACGCGCACACACACACACACACACACACACACACAGAAGGATGTTACCGAGTTAAATATCACAATCTCATTCCAAGAACAGATGAGTCAGGCTGGGTTCATTGTATAGAGGAAGGAACAAATCTCATTTTGATTTTTGTGGAAGAGCTTCAAGATTCGGAGTTGCTGAAAGACAGGAGGGAAAGTAGAACAAGCGATCCAAACGAAATTGTGTTAGCTTTAGTGTTTCCAAAACAGTGATAAAGGACAGTCCTGAACTGCGAAATCTTAGGGCTTTTCTGCACTACAGTGTTATAGTGCTATTATTCCACTTTCAACCTCTTGTGAGATTCTGGGGATTGTAGTTTACTGAGGCCCAAAGAGCTCTCTAGCTCTAAATGCCCCTGCAAACTCCAGAAAGTGGAATATAAGCACTATAACACTGTAGTGTGGAAAGGCCCTCGAAGAAAAGTTGAAAAATATGTTTTTCAAATGTCGAGAAACTCTGACAAGAGGAATCCTGGGCCGATGAGAATTTTCGCAGTTTAAGACTTCTTATGTGCAAAAATTCTCATAGGGTTGTTTCGAGCAGAAAACGACATTTTCCACATAGGACATATTTTTCCATGCAGAATATAATATTTCTATGCCCAAAGTTTGAGGTCTGCACAAAAAACACACGCAGAACAATTCCTGCACAACCCTTTGGGATGTTCAAATATAGACAGGACATTATAGAGGAATGTTAGTTTTGTCCCAGGGCAGATAGATAAACTTCTGTGATTATTCGTCCTCATATTCGTGGACAATGTAGTTGCGAGCTGTTCAACGGTGGAACTGAATATTCCAGAATAATGGTTTTTAATCTGTGGTCCAGGGACCCCGGGGGTCCGCGGAGGCTGTGGTTCTCAACCTGTGGGTCCCCAGATGTTTTTGGACTTCAGCTCCCAGAAGCCCTGAGCATTGACCATAGTGGCTGGGGCTTCTGGGAGCTGAAGTCCACAAACATCTGGGGACCCACAGGTTGAGAACCACTGCAGAAGATACCAACAGCAGCAGAAGCAACAGGGATATGGTAGCGGGTTGGTCTGCGGGTGCTAAAACTGCTCCCTCGTTCACAAGCAAGGGAGCAATTTGGGCACATGTACACACGTACCCCTCTGCCACATCTCTGCACACGGCAGCAGGCATATACGCAAGCCCAAACTATGACCCTGTAGACCAGCTCTGAATCCCCACTCGGCCATGGAAGCCCAGTGGGTGACCTCAAGCAGGTCACATTCTCTCAGCCTCAGAGAAAGCCAAAGGCAACAAACTTTGCCAAGAGAGCCCCCGTGATAAGTTCTCCTTAGGACTAAATAAATCAGATTTCAAAGGGGAAAGACATGATGGCTAGAAAGAGCCTCCCCCTGTGAGCGGCACTTTGTCGTTGCGTGCCTTCAAGTCACTTCTGACTTACGGCAACCCTAAAGTGAGCCTATCACAGAGTTTTGGGGTTGTTGTTTTTTTGGCAAGGTTTGTTCAAGGGGGGGTTGCCTTTGCTTTCCTCTGAGGCTGAGACAATGTGCCTCGCCCAAGGCTACCCAGCATCTGAGCAGGGATTTTAATCCCAGTCTCCAGAAGCCTTAAATAAATATTGGGATATTTAAATCTAAAATATTTAAAATCTGAGTGAAGTCTTGGGAGTCCCGGGCAATAAATTATATTCATAAGGGGTCCCTGATAAAGAAAAAGGTAACAACCACTACTCCAGAAAGCTCTCGTTCATTGGAGGTTTTTCTTTTCAGGGGTTGGATGGCGATTTTTCGGGCGTATCCGGTTGCCGATTAGTGCATGGCAGACTACGTCGCCCTTACAGTTTTTTTCCAAGATTATAGTTCTATATTGCAGTGCTCATTACAGAAATTTCCACCGTGAGGAAGCATCCTGAATCCAGCACGAACCTTATTACTCAAGGGCAGACGCTTGACACCTTTGTGACAGGGTTGCGTTTTTCCTTATTAGGAGCAGTCGCAAATCTATCTTAAGCTCCTGGCTTTGATCGCCGAGTCTGTCCTCCACTTTCCTTGGCTATCGAGAAGGGTGTAATTAGTCCAAAAGCAACTTTGCTTGTCGGCGGCTCGCAAAGTCAACCGTCATTCCTCTGGCGCGGCAAAAGAGTTCATTACAGGGGATCTGAGCGGCGAGCTAGAAACACTTCGATATTTGTGGCTGGCTGCTCTTGCCTCTTTTCTCTCTCTCTCTCTCGAAAATCGCAGATTATCCCCCAGCTGAGCCGAGACGCTGGAGCATTCTGAGACAACAGAAGTTTACCATATCATCACAGTGCAAGAAGTGGCAGGCATCCCACCCTTTTAACGGATACAAGTCAGAGCTGGAGGAAAGTTACTTTGGAGGAATAGAACTCCTAGAATCCTAGAAAAAGGAACTTTTCTTACACGGCAGTAGTGGAAGGCCCAGACAGTCCAGGTTGAGCATGGGATCACAGAAATATAAAGCCTTTCCACACTTGCCTTCTATAGTGCTATTATTCCACTTTCAACCTCCTATGGAATCCCGGAGTTTGCAGTTTAGGGAGGGGCCCTTAGAATTCTCAGCCAGGGAGCTCTTTAGGAAACTACAAACCCCAGAACTCCAAAGGGTGATGAAAGTGGAATAATAGCACTACAACTGTAGTGCGGAAAGGCCCATAGAATCATACAGTGATTCTCGCGGGTGGTCTTTCCTTAGGCTTAGCTGCTAGGAGGAAAGGGGTCCTCTTTAACGCTGACAAGTACCCAGCGCAGCACACCTTTATTCCACAAGAACTGGCAGGGGAAAGCCAAGCCAATGCTGAGGCTTACAAACGGGACACGGAGCAATGGATTCAAACTACAAGAAAAGAGATTTCACCTAAACATAAGGAAGAGCTTCCTGAGGGTCGGAGCCATTCGACAGTGGAATACGCTGTCTTGGAATGGGAGGGCGGCTCCTTCTTTGGAGGTTTTTAAGCAGAAGCTGGATGAGAGTGCTTTGAGTGTTTGTTCCTGCACGGCAGAGGGTTGGACTCAATGGCCATTGTGGTCTCTCCCAAGTCTATGATTCTACAATTCCTCTGGCCGTGTTCCAGGCTTGTTCCTCGTTAGAGGAGGAATTCTCAACTGGAGAGGGCACGACACTTTGGCGTCTGGCCTATACACAGTTACCCTATACCCGGCAACTGCCGCTAATGGAGCCACCGGTTCTGCAGAGGAACCCTTTGCTTCTGCCGCTCTACCATTCCGGAGCATCCACAATGAGCGGCATGAGGAATTCCGAGTGTCGAACCCCGAGGGAGTACGAAGGCGCTCTTGTCCGGTGGACAGTCACCTTCTCTGGGCTATGTGCTCCAGGACCTGGTGTTTGGAAGGCGCTGGTGGGCTTCTTGAACCTCCCCAGCATAGAGAACGCTGGCGAGCGGCACAGGTAGACATTGGGGTCCGTCGTCTTGTAACGCCCGGGCCCCGGCGTTTGGCTGAGGTCTTCCGAATAGCTGCCTCTGGCGTTCCAGCTGGCGATGGTGAAACTGGGGCTGGAGGGTTTGCTGGGAACCCGCGGGCCTAGGAGAGAGGGAAGGGTGTAGCTGTTGGGGGCGGGGACAAGATCCACCAGGCGATACTTGGTGCGGGCGCCTATAGAATAGGACGGCGGTCTCTGTCGAGATGGAAGAGGGACCCTCTCGGGACTGTAGGTGGCTGGCCCGGGAGTCTCAGGAATACCTAGAGAGGCAAATTTGTACAAATGAACTAAGATTCCTCTAAAATGTAAGCCAGTCTTTCTCAGAGACAGTGTAATACAAGGGTTGGAGCAGAGGCAACCAGGGGCTCTATTATTCAGGGGCAGCGACTCCGTGCTGTATTTCACAGGAGCTACTCGGTGTGCCGAATTGGAGTCTCACATTTATTTCAGCACGCTGGATAGCTCCCATAAAAGCTGATATAATGGAGTCCCGACGGAACGGAGTCGACAGCCACTGAACTACGACCAGAGAGAACGGGCTTCAGACTTCCATTCAGGTGGGAATTTCATTGAAAGACCTTAGGCAGGTCCATTCCCTCCCTGCCTCCCTCCCTCCCAGGCTACCCCTCAGATAAATTGGAGGTAGAAGGGAGCTTACTGTCAGAATCATAGCATTGGAAGAAAACTCATGGGCCATCTAAGCCAGTGGTTCTCAACCTGTGGGCCCCCAGATGTTTGTGGACTTCAGCTCCCAGAAGCCCCAGCCACTATGGTCAATGCTCAGGGCTTCTGGGAGCTGAAGTCCACAAACATCTGGAGACCCACAGGTTGGGAACCACCGACAGCCAAAGCCTTGCTAGGACAAGAATCTAATATCTCCAAGAGATGGTCCTCCAACCTCTTTTTAATGTTACGAACAATCGCAGCCATAGTCTTAATGATTGTTGCATTCCTCATACATATTACTCGGTTTTTGGCACCGACTTTCATCACAACTCCTTGCATCCAACTTCTGCTACAACTCCGAACTTACCCCGAGGCTTGGCTCGTGCCAGCATGGAATAGGATGGTCCCCGGGCTCTACCAAAGCGTGTGAGCTCAGGTTCTACGTAATAACATGGGCCAGGACTTGAGTCTTTCGGATGTACTGAAAAATACAAAAAAAAGACAACCACTGGTAAGTATGTTTTACCAGTATGCCAACAGGGTTATGACCGAAGGCATAAAAACATACAATGCACTTCAGTGCAGTTTAATACTCTCCAATTAACTCTACTGCACTCTGATCGAAAAGCACACCCACCTCTGGTCCTCCTCCACTAGCCGCTGTTTGGAGAGATTTTCATTTTATTTCGTTTCTGGGATTTTCCTTCAATTTGGAGGCAAACATCTGAAGGTGCAACACCCCCCCCCAAACAAAGAGTGGCCTCTCGAGGTTGCCCCGGGGTTGCCCATGCTGGATATTATGGCTACCACACCCGAAGACTTCCGCTACTCACTGCTGTTGTCGAGTCTCTGGTGGAAAGAGTAAGCCGGACTGGTGAAGCGGGTGTAGTCGTGGTTGACAAAACCCACCGTCGGAGGCAAGCGGTAACATCCCGGTCCAGGGCCTGATGAGAAGTGAAAAAACGGTATAAGATTTGAAACAGCATCCTGTGGCTAAAAGAGAACGGCAGCCCCAGGGTTTGAGAATGAGGTCCGTAATCTGCAAAAGAATACAGACAAATGAGATGACGTTTCCTAGCTTTTCCTTGGTCTACTCTGCAGGGCTGTTAAGAGATTCAGCACCCTGGACAGTTCAATTCGCAAAGGGTGTTGTCCGCTTAAACCTCGAAGCTAAAGAAACTCTCCCTCTCTCTTTGTATTTTAAAGTTCCTCCATTTTGAATTCCAATCAACTTTAAAGGTGGTTCCTGCTGTCAGTCCCTTGTCCTCCTTAAAATGATGCTGACATTAATTGGCAAAGCTCGATGCCCGGGTTCTCAACATCACTTCCCAGCACTCCCTGTAAGAATATTTCTTACACTCCACCGCTGAGCAAATGCATGTGTGATGCAGGGCGCTTTGCACCCATTACGAGCCGTGTGTCAGAATTCTAGTCCTGGAAAACCAAATATTCTTGCACATGCACCATATGCTTTATGAGATCACTGTCATCCCAAATCTATATAAACTCCTCCTTTTTTTACAGTAAAGGGTCGTTCTCTTTGCTTACGTAAGAAGTGGTTTTGACTGCATTCTTGCTAAGGTGAAAAGTCCCTTTGGCCAAAGTTGGGGATCTTTCCAAGCTGATTCAGAGCTCAGCTACAATCACGGGTGGTCCGTGCAGACCTAATATTTTGGGTTTGTCCCCACATGTTTTGCTAGGGTTTAGGAGTGACTGCCAACTGTGGGTTCGAGTCCCACTTGGCACCAACAGTTTGGAGGGGGTTCAAGTCCCACCTCAGGGGTAACCATCACTTGTGAGTTCAAATCCCACTCGGCGCCAACAGTGAATATTTCCTGTCACCTGCTACCACATCCTTTTCAACTCATGGAAGCTGGGAAGTTCTGGGGGCAAAATAGGGGCCCAAGCAAAGCTCAAGAGCAATGGCCCTTCTCTAGCAGGTGGGCAACTGTGGAAACATAGGGGGTCGCATCAGCCCTCCAGGAAAACTTGGAGGACCGTAAACGTGTTTTCCTGTTCGGAAATTAAGACAGAAATCTTAGCCAAAGGGTTTGTTCCCAAATCAAGGTGGAACGTGGGGTTTATTCCTTCTTATCTGCTTAGAGAGACAGTATAGGGAATATTTAATCTTGCTTCTAACCAGAAGGTAGATGCAGAGTAGTACAGAAGGTGAGTCCTGGCACCCCAGAGACTGGGAGGAAATGAAGAACTATGAAAATGCATCAATCCCTTGCATTTATTGCAGCAATAAATTAAGCCTTACGGACTGTTGCAAGCTGCTGCTCTCCTAGCCGAACGGAACATTTGGACCCAGTATTTTCCTCTTACCTGGACCTAAGGCTAGCAAAACTGGAGATGACCCATGGAAACTGGACACTCCGAACCAAGCCCTGGGATCTGGTGGCCCTACCTACAACTTCCTCCACTACATCCTAAGAACCCTGCAGCAACAAAGCAACGTTTGCACATCCTTCATACCCGTCTCACGAGCAGCGATCACGGGCACTTTCTTTGTCCCCGGGTTGTCCATCTTCAAGGTGCAAGATCTTCTCTCCCAAGAGAAGGGCTGTGGCAATGCCTCTGTGCTTCAGACCTGCAACGTCCTGCAAAAAAGTTCACCCAGTTCTCCAGATGCAAAAAGTTCTGCCACGTAGGGGAGAAAACAACGGTTCCTTTCCCTACGCAGACCCAAGAGTGAAGAAGAGACCTGCCTGCAAGGGAGATGAGTTTTCAGAAACTCTGGCGCAGTGAAACATAACTCGGGTGTCTACGACGCTCAAGACAAAAGGATGAGCTGAAAGGAGATACACAGCAGGTGGCCAGAGAGGTTTTGTCCGTATCCATGTGATGCAACCTCCTCCTTCCACACACTGTTCGGGGTGGCACTTAATTCCACTGGCCTGCAAAAGAGCAAGGATATAATTCTTCACTAAATTCCTTCTCAAAGGAAGCAACAAGCAATTTTACCATTTTCCTCCCACCATGGAAAAGCTTTTGAAAACTGTGCAGTTTCCAAAGACTATCCAAGACTTTCCACTCTACCGTCATAGTGCAATTGTTCCACTTCCAACCTCCGGTGGAATTCTGGGGTTTGTAGCTTCCTGAGGCCTAAGGGCTCTTTGGCTGAGAGTTCTAAAGGCCCCTCCCTAAACCACAAATCCCAGAATTTCATAGGAGGTTGGTAGTGGAATAATGGCACTATAACAATGTAGTGTGGAAAGGCCCTTATTCTGAGCAAAATTTGTACTTTTTTTAGCACAGAAAATATGCAAAAGGCTGACTGTAATGAGATCCACTGAGCTAACAGCGTGATACAGCAGCTAAAAAAGCCAATGCAATTCTAGGCAATATCTGTGGGAGTATAGAGTCTCAGTAAAGGGAAGGAATAGTACTGCTCTTTCTGCTTTGGTGAGATCTCACCTGGATTATGGGCCATACAGTTGAAGAAGCATACTGACAAGCTGGGATGCGTCCAGAGGACGGAGATAGAAGGGCAGAAGGCCTGGAAACCATGCCATATAAGGGAGCTGGGGATGTTTAGCCTAGAGAAGAGAAAGTTAAGAGGTGATATGATAGCCATGTTTGAATAATTGAAGGGATGTCATAGGGAGGATGGAGCTAGCTTGTTTTGTGCTGCACCAGAGACCAGGACATGGAGCAATGGCTTCAAAGTTCAGGAAAAGAGATTCCATCTAAACTTCCCGTTGGACGGCAGAAACTGTTGCTGGGGGGTGTAGTGGAGGCTCCTTCTTTGGACTTTTTTAAGCAGAGGCTGGAAGGCCATCTGTTGGGAATGCCTTGATAGTGTCTTCCTGCATGGCAGAATGGGGTTGGACTTGATGACCTCTGGGATCCCCTCCTACTCTATCATTCTATGAACCTTCCTATCCAAATAAGAAATCTCCAGCTGGTCAAAATAGCTAAGCAGAAATTTAAGTGGAAAAGATTATTTAAAAATAAGAGACCCTTAGACCCAACTATAGCTGCAAAGACAATCAATGCGGGAGGCAAAGAAACTCAGCTAAAGTGAGCGGAGCTTAAATGGATCACTGAGAGAGAGGTGATTGGTTGATGGAAGAAGTGGGCGTGCCTTAGGCCCGAGGAAGGAGAAGTGAGTCGGCAAATGAAGGCGAAGCCGTGGATAACAGGTGGGCGTGGCTCAGTGGCGGAGCAACAGAGGCATACGATTGGCTTGGAGAGAGAACGAGAGCGAGCGGGGATTGGTTCCGAAACCCCCAAGCGGGCGTGGCTTAGTCTTTGGTTGGCTGCAGCAAGCTAGCCCGCGAGAAGCAAACGGCGTTTTGACCGACGCAGCTTTCGGGGCGCATGCGCAGAAGACCCCGGCGCCGTCCCTGAAGGGGCATAAGGAGCATGCGCGAGGTTCGGCGCATGCGCCTTCATGCCGTTAAACCCCTGAGGGAAGCGTTTCCTTGGTGATGGAGGTTTGGGTTGCGGGCTTCTCCTTCCCCTCTCGGCCTCCTCACGACCGGCGAAAAAACGACGAACTTAACCGCGGCGCCCTTGTGGCCGAGAAGGTCCTCCTCCGCTTCGGTGCCTGAGTGAAGGGAGGGCTCGAACAACAACCCTGCAAGGTAGGCTGGCAACATTTCCCCTCATCTCGGGGGTGGTTCAGGCATTCCCCCCCACAACAACCCTGTGGGGTAGGCTGGCAGCACCGTTCTTTCCTTTCACACGCTTTTTCTTTTTTTTTACTATTTTTATTATGAAAATTTTGAATAATCATAAAAGAGACGATAGGTAACGTAGACATGAGGCCCTGTAAGCTAAGCAGTTAAATATATACAAAGATTTAACAATAACGAATTACTTAGAGAGAAATAGAAAGAAATATTAAGTATATAAGCAGTTCTTTAAACTAACCAATATCTATTTCACGAGAAAAGCGGGGTATAAATAAACACAGTAATAATAGCATGCCCAAATACTATGCCATATTTGGGCATAATAATAATAATATATATATATAATCTTTATTTATACCCCACTTTTTTCCTCGAAAGAACTCAAAGCGGCTTGCAGTAATTTAAAAAGAGAACATAGTTAAACATAACGTAAAACTGCAGCATACAAAAGTTAAAACACACATTAAACGAACAAGAGTCGTTAAAACAGTATTAGAATACATATTAAAAACGACAAACATCTTAATATAGATATAGATATATATAGTATACAAAAGTTAAAACACACATTGAACAAACTATAGTAATTAAAAACAATATTAAATAAATATTGAAAACAACAAATAAACATCTTGCTATATATGTGTGTGTATGTATATATGTAAGGGAATATACATATATATATATATATACCACTTCCCTTGACCTAGACAATACATATACATATATATATATTTATTATATATATGTGTATATATATGTGTGTGTTTGTATGTGTATATATATATATGTAGTGTCTAGGTCAAGAGAAGTGATGATACTTGTCTATTATGCTTTAGGCAGACCCCAGCTGGAAATCCTATGTCCAGTTCTGGGCACCACCGTTCAGGAAGGAGATGGAGAAGCGGAACGTGTCCGGAGGAAGGTGACCAAAATGGTAGAAGGCTGGAAACCATGAAGCCCTATGTGGAGCAGCTGAGGGAGCTGGATATGTTTAGCCTGGAGGAGAGAAGGTTAAGAGAAGGCATGTCAGGTATGTTTAAATATTTGAAGGGATGTCATAGGGAGGATGGAGCAAGCCTGTTTCCTGCTGCTCCAGAGACTAGGACATGGAGCACTGGCTTCAAACTTCAGGGGAAGAGATCCCATCTGAACATTGGGAAGAACTTCCCGACGGTAAGAGCAGCTTGACAGTGGAACACACTGCAGCCTGGATGTGTGGTTTAGTCTCCCTCTTTGGAGGTTTTTAACAAGAGGCTGGATGGCCATCTGTCGGGACTACTTTGATTGTGGCAGAACAGGGTTAGAATGGATGGCCCTTGGGGTCTTTCCCAAATCTGCAATTCTAGATTTATTCCCCCAGGGAATTTTTTCTTTAACAGAAAATTAGGTACCAGAAGACAGATATAACATGGAAAGAGTAGGACTACAGGGACAGACAGTGTGACCTGGGATAAGGCACTTTCCTGTGTCCATAAATAATTGGCCTTAAAGTTGTGTTGTGCCTTCAAGTCAATTCTGACTTAAGCCAGTCCTATCATAAGGGGCTCTTTGGTCAGGTTTATCCCAAAGATGTTTGCTCTGAGGCTGAGAGAGTGGGACCTATAGGCTTTTGTGGCTGAGCAGGGATTTGAACTGTGGTCTTCCCCAGTCCAATGCTCACACCACTCCCCACCCCAAAATTACGTGCCCTTTTTCAGCCCCTTCATCATGTGGTATTCCAACCTCTGACCCTTGCTTATCTACTGGGGATAATGAGACCTGCAGTCCACCACCTCTGGAGGGCTTAGGATTGGGGAAGCCTGGTTTAGCTGATACTGGGGCATATCAACATCACCCCGGATAAAAGTAGAATCTGCATTTGCTTCCATGCCACCTGCTGACCAAGTAAAGTAATACTTTTCATCTTTTTTCCATTTTAATTCCTTTTTCCTTTATAGCCTTGAAATCCAGTCCCATCAAAGTAGTTACTTTTTAAAAAGAAGTGCTTTTGAATAAGGTCTCCCAGTCTTTCTCCTCCTTTGCCTTTTGCTGATTTTCTTTCTTTTTTTCTTGTTCTTTTTTTTTTCTTCCTTTGGATTCCTCTTTTTCTGTCTGAGCAAATACTGATATTCAGTGCTGTTAGTGTAGGGGAGAGTTAGGCTAAATACACATAATCTTTAATACACACACTTCTTTAATTCAGTTCAACAGCTTCTTTGCTCAAATGACAGGATGTTTATTCCTGCGTGTTTGGTTTATTTGCACTGTGCTTTTGAGCTTCTGATGAAATTTGCTTTTTGAAAAACAACCAAAAATAGATTTGCCTTTAGGGTTTGCTGAAGCTTTCCTAGGTACTCATTAAACTCTTTTCCTCCTATTATAAAATTTGTAGTTTGTTTTTTTTTTTAACATTTTTGTATGATGAAAAAGTTCCTTTTAAACTGTCTGCCCACTTTTTGCTTCCCTTTCCTAAGTTACTCATATCTTAAGGTTTTCCCTCTTAACTGAAGAACCGGTGCCAGAGATCCTCCCACCCCTGCCTTCCTTGGCTATTTTGGACCGAGGGCAGACCTTTTTAATAACAGGAAGTGAACGCAGGAGCAATTTCAGGTCATTTCCTATTGTAAAGGTTTCTCCTGGAAATAAAATAACCTGGAGGTGGGCTGCTGAAGGTAATCAGTAGGATCATGACTGTTAGCAGAAGACTAAGCCTAGCATTAGGAATTTGGAGACAAAATATATATATTTTTCCCACTAGAACACAGCAAGGATGTTGCAGCCCTCCTGGAGAGACCAGTGTAACCTCCAACCCTGACAATTGCCCACCTCTGCCTTAAACTTGGAAGTGGGGATCTTTCAACCCTAAACGACACTCACAGCAGTTCTTACAAGTGGTTATGGTGTTAAGGGCTGCTGGGAGTTACCTGCCCTCCAACATTTCACAGATAAAAACTGAGACATGTGTGGCTAAGCAAGATCATAGAATCATAGAAATGTAGAGTTGGAAGAGACCACACGGGCCATCCAGTCCAACCTCCTGCTATGCAGGAACATCCTGATCAAAGTGTGGTCAAGAAGGCAAAAATTCTTTACATGGTTTGGATCCAAGTTACCTACAGGATCGCCTACTGCCATATAATCTACCCTGCACACACAGGTCCTCTGGGGGCATTTCCACCCAGGACTAAACTGGCAACAGTCACCCTGAGGACCTTTTCTTCAGCCACCCTTAGACTGTGGAATGACCTGCCGGAAGAGATTCAGCAGCTGAATATGCTATCTGAATTTAAAGCTGCATTAAAGACCAGTCTCTTCCAACAGGTTTAGCCAGATGATTTTAAATTGTCGATTTTAACAATGAATTTTAAATATGTTTTGTCTGTTTCTAGGTATTTGTATTATTTTTTTCTTTTAAGATGATACACATTTTAACTACTGTTTTAATTGATGTTCTATGTTTCAGGTGTTATGAGTCTATCTGTTGTAGTCCTTGCCTCAATCCATGGGGAGAGGTGGGTAAGAAATATTCTTCTTCTTCTACTTATTATTATTATTTGTTAATTAAGGAAGAGTGCACAAGCCAGTAGATGCTGCTGCAGTTTGCTTTTGTCTCCTGGGAAGGGAAAGATTGTGCCCCTTTCTCTCCAGTCCCTCCCGGCTGAGTTAACTGAACACAAACTACTTTTGCACTTTGTGCTCAGTTTGCAACAATTGAAGTAAGCTGAGGACAAAGGTGTGAGGAGGAGAGAACAACTGGGACATTTGAAAAGCAGCTGAGAAAGTGGGATGGCAGAGGATAAATTGGAACTATTCCTGCCGAATCAGGATGGGTGGAGGATATGGAGTTGCAGTCCAGCGACACTGAGGGGACAAGATTCCCACTGGTGTTTTAAACCAGAGATGCTGAAGGGATGGGGGTCTTCTCTCATCCAAAGCATTTCTTTGATACTGATGTGGGTCATCCTTGTGTCCCATATTAAAGGCTCAGGGGCCCATCCAGAAGAAAACTTAGAGTAATTGTTTCTCTTGTGCAGTCTCCCAGTCCCTCCTGCTGCTTGACTGCCTTCCATTTAATCTCTCACACAAATCTCCCAATGGCAGAAAACATCGCATGAGGCCTTTATCTACTCTATAATAGTTCACCCCCTCCCCAAGTCCTTCATTAAAAGTTTTAAAATACCTTGCCGGAGTCAAGCATTCACCTCCCTCCCTTTTCTTTTCTTCTCTTGTCTTTGGCTTCCGCCAGAACTGCTGCCAATTTAACTAATTGGGAGTCTTGAGTCTCTTGACAAGCAGCTGGTATTTCGGTATTTCTCCAGTGTTTTTACCGCACAGGCCTGACAGGGCTGTCTTTAGCTGCAGGCTTCTCCCGTCGGTGGGGCCGGGAACTTGGCTTCCATTTAAGACCATGCTGTGTCCTCACTCACATACTGACTTTTTTAAAGTGCAGAATGACAGTGGTTGATCTTCCTCTGATATTAATCTGAGTTTTCCTTGGAGGCCCCACATGGAAATTTGAAATACCATGAAGGTGGGAGACAGCCAAGGTGGGAGGCCACAACCCATTTTATCTTTTCCTGTGCTTCAAAATGTTACTTTTTTGCACTGCAGTGTGCCCTCCAGTGATGTGATCTCCACACACGCAGATGCAAAGTCGCACAAAGTCTTGTGTCCTGAACATGCCACGTTTCAGGTTGGACACCTGAACACTTCATATCAAAGGAGAAAGAGGTGCAGCTTGGCTGACTTTAAAAAAAAATCAGAAAAAGTAGAGTTCTTTTCTATTTCTGTTTTCTAATATTTAAAATTCCTTATTAACAAGTAAATCTCCCCACTCCTAGTTAACAAATAAAAAAACCCTTCCCCGGGGGATTCATTAGTATTTGGAAAGATTAGTTTTGTGATTAACACATGAAATCCCCTCCATAGCTGATTAATTAGCATTTGGAAGGACTGATTTCATTATTATATAAAATCCTCCCACTTATCATGAAGTCATTCATACTTGATGAATTATTGTTAAATTTATATTTAATTCTAAATGAACATCAGACGGATTGAAATGACTTTACTAACATGACATTGATTATTGAAAACATTGGCTGTGATACTGATTCTCCCTTTGACTTTAGAGTACCTTTTCCTTTAACTAAAGTGCTTTTGATGGTTTGTCATGAACTTCTGTCCATATCTGAGGGCCACAAAAATGGGCTGGGGGCCACAAGTGGCCCACAGGCCACACTTTGCCCATCTCAGTCTGGGTCAAAGACTTGTGTCCCTAAATACTTGCCTTTTCTTCTCCCAAAACAAGGGCTTTTTTTTTTGCTCTGATGTTGCCGCTACTCTTTTCTACACCATTCTGGGAACCTTTTCTTTCCCTTCTCCATGGCTAAATTCATGCTCAGAGGTCTTTCCAAATGTGGCCAGCAGCAGAATAGGCTGTGAAACCGATGCCAGGCATGATCTCATTTCCCTGGAAAAGCAGTTGATAATAAAAAGAGGAAATTTTTTTTCCTGCCTGAGAAATCAAGATTCAATGAGGAAATCAAATAATTAGCCTGTCCTTCTGACCTCTTACTTGAGGAGGGAGATGGTAACTGTCAATTGGCAGGTGGCCAAGAAAGAGGAAATTGAGGATGTTGTCAAGATAAAATAAGACCCCCAAAGAAATTCCCTGGAACCATCTGCCATTTGCGTGTTTTTGGACCATTCAAAACCTGCATGCGAAGGACCCCCGAATCCATTCTATGTACAAAGGGCTTCCGCTCTCATTAGCAAAGGCATTCGGCTACCGAACAATCCATTCATCATCCTGACATCCAGAGGAAGACTCGCGTAGGCCTCTTATCACCGTTTCCTACCCTTGTCAGGGGATTCTGTAGTGCCCAGAAAAGCACAGAGGAGGCAGGAATATAACTCTTATCTCTCCCTTTTTCCAGCAATCGCTTGGCCTTGGAAATTTCTTTCTGGCCTGGGAGAGGGATGGTGGAGAGAAGAAACAGTTTCTCATAGTTCTGTGGAAGTCACCAAGCATGCAGAATGTGTTGGATTTGGATTTGATTTAGTGGATGTCTTTATTGATCAACACCCTCCTCGCTTGTTTCTCAAACTGGCCAGCAAACTTTGTTCAAGTCCAGTAAGCTGATAAGAATACTTTACAGATAAAGTAGGATTGGCTCTTCAGAAAACCAACACTGTACCCTTTAATCCTTTTTGTTTGGGGAGGCTCTTCCTTAGCATATAATTTGGAACTCTCACTGACCTTTGTTGGCTGTTCTTAGTTTATTTTTCTTTAAAACGTTGAATACCCAGCTCCTTGTTTTGCACTTTCCAGGGTAACGTGCCTTCATTCATTTGTCTCGTTGTTGTTGTTAACTGCTATCAAGTCAATCTTGACTTATGAATGGGAGACCTCCAGGCACTCTGTCCTCAAAACTACCCTGCAAATTCAGGAATGTGTCTTCCTGGATTGAGTTTACGTATCTGTGATTCCGTCTTCTTGTTTTCTTATTGCCTTCTACCTTACCCAGCATTATTGTCTGTCCTAGTGAGTCCTGTCTTCCAAAGTATGACAGCTTCAGTTTAGTCATCTGGACTTCTAGGGAATGTTCAGGCTTGACTTCCTCTAGGACCCATTCGTTTTTTCTTTTTAGCAGTCCAGAGTATCCGTAGCACTCTTCTCTGGCACCACATTTCATAGGAGCTGATTTTCTTTTTACCAGCTTTCTTCCCTGTCCAGCTTCCACAACCATACATAGAAACTGGAAATACGATGGCATGGACAGTCCTAACTTTAATATCCAAGGATGTATCTTTACACTTGAGGATCTTGTCTAGCTCTTTCACAGGCGCCCTTCCAAGGTCTAGTCTTCTTCTGGTTTCTTGACCGCAGTCTCCATTCTGATTAATGACAGAGCCAGGTATGGAAAATCCTGAACAGTGTCTTCGTTTTCTACTTTAAAGTTATGTAATCATCTGTGGTCATTATTTTTGTTTTCCTAAATTTGTTTCACTATTATCCTGTATTTGCTGAAGTAAACTCAAAGCACTCCTTCTTCCACCTTTTTTTGTTTTCACAGCAATCCAAGCTCAGTGCTGCAAAGTAACTGCTTAAAAATAACAAGTTGACTGCACTGAATGCCTCTCTCCTTTTGTCACTGACTTAGGTATAACATGATTGTAAAGCCCAGATGGACAAAGCACAGACCGCATGTAGCCTGTGGAATTCCACTGGCCCTTCAAGCCCCCACTTGTCCCCCAAATCGCCACCCACACAAAAAATCTAAATTTGTTGTGATTTTCAGGCAATTTTTGCCCCAGACCCACATAGAAATTCCCACAAAGTTGTGAGAAAACTCAAATCCCCCACAAGTGCCCAGAACTCTTTAACACCCCAAATGCCTCTGTTTTCCTCTGCTTTCCCTCTCAAAATGGCACCAAGAGATAATGGAGAATCACCTACTCTTGGACTGCAGGGGTGTTTGGCTTGCTGTGGGAAGGTGTGGCCCATGGGGAGGGCCTGGGGGGAAATTGAGTTCTGGCCCCTACATAGCTGAGAGGTAGGTTTACTCCTACAGTGTAATTGCAATGATTTCAATTACTTTCATCATTATGCTTAGTGTGTCTCATTACTTATGTGGGTGGGTTGTATCACAGGCCAGTGGCTTGTAATGCTCTGACTTTTGGAAAACTTCTTAGAAGTTACATTGGTTGCTTTTCGATACAGGCATCTCACACCTTTCATGGACCCATTTTTTGACCTTCCACTGTTGCAACTCTTGCAAGTTACAGACAGATTCCATTAATTCAATGAGGGGAGTCCACTCTTTTGTTAGTTCTTCTTGCTTAAGGTGCAAACGCATAGTCCAAAGTCTCATCTGTGCATGCAGTCCAAAGCAAATTGAGAGGGAGGAAAGGTGCCAAGCTGACTGAGAGACTTTGCAAGTTTTGGATTTTGGAGCTTTGGGGGGGGGGATTTGGGGTTTTTGGATACAGCATACTCAACCTGTACTGCATTCCTAAGACAAGTATACTGGGAATATTATATATGAAGATGTATACATTCACGATACTTTGTTAGAGACCATTAAAGGTAGATTTGTGTGCTTGCTTTCTAGAAGAGAATATGTTATTATTTATCTATTTGCTTTAAAACGTTTATTAAAAGATAATCTATGTTTAATTGCAGGCCTGTGTGAACACTTGGTGACACCAGCTTCCAACCAGTGTGCATGAAATGGTCAAGGACTGGAAAGTGACGGATTTGTCTATCTGCCTGGAATGTTCTAAACAGAGAAGGTAACATAGTGCCACTGTGCTCCTGTCAGCTTCTTCTGGGTGCCACATCTTGACCAGATGTTGGAAATGTTACAGTGTGGGATGACCATGTCCTGGGCTGTGGTGGCTGAAAGCTTCAGAGCACAAAATGTTTTCAGGCTCTGAGTTTTACATCCAAAGCAGGTATGACATCAAATGCGTGTTTCCCATTTTAATGTGGGGAGATGGGTGTGTTTTAATGCCAATAAAATGAGCTGGTGGGGCTAATGATTTTCAGGATTACAGCAGGTTTGGAAAGGAAATGTAATTCCTTTGCTGTGGTTCTCAAGTAGATCCCTGCCCAGAAGTTGCCATTTGCCTTGGTGAGAAATCTCCTGTTCATTGAAGTGTGTAGGATCTGCCGCACACACCTTCCTAATGTGAATAATGGCTTCAAAGCAGTGATTTTCTTCAGGGACTATAGTAGGGGACGAAAAGGTTAAACCTCCTTCCTGTTCCCAATAATTACCACTCCAGCCATCTATAACTAATGTGTTTAAACCTACGTATTAAATTCATAATCACATTACATGCAAAATTATTTCTCATTTGGTCCTAAACGAACTTTCAGGATGGAGACAGATGGAGAAACAAGCCTAATTCTGAATGCTGTCACAGAAAACGAGTCTACCTGTATATTTATAGAATCATAGAGTTGGTTGGACCCCCTGGCCCAGGCCATCAAGTCCAAACCCTCTCTCAATGCATGAACTCCAGCGAGAGCATCCTCACAGGTAGTCATCTATCCTCTTTTTGAAGACATCCAGAGAAAGACACCCCACCCCTTCTCTAGGTCATTGGCTCCATTGCCAAACCGCTCTTACAATGAAGAAGCTTCTTGTAATATTCAGTCAAAATCTACCCTCCTGTATCTTAAAACCATTAGAACTGGTTCTCTATCTGGGTCAGCCGAGAACAAACATACACAATTCTTTCTGAGACAGCCTTTTAGATATTTAAAGAGGACAATCATGGCACTCTTCAGTCATTTCTTCACCAGGCCGAATAGACCCAACTCCTTCAATCTTACCGTCCTCGTTACCCTTCTCTCAAACTCACTCCAATTTTTCTATATCCTTTATAAAACAAAGTGCCCAAAACTAAACACAGTACTCCAGATGAGGCCCAACTAGTGCAGAATGTAATGGGACTATTATGATACTTCCCTTGACTTGAAAACTGTGCTTCTGTTGATGCAAGTTTAAAAAAAAAAATTGACTTCTTTGCTGTAGCATCACAATTAGCGATCACAATCTCCTTTTCACATATGCTAAATAGACAAATAACCTCAAACAGACCATTTGGGGGTGGGGGTTACAGAACAGAAGATGGTTATTTGATTGCCAATTATGGGATTCTGGTTCCCCCCCCGCCAGGACAGGGGAGAAATTATTGTGAAGATTTTCCCTCTAGGACGCCATAGCAAATTGACCGGCTGAGTTAAGTTCTGTGGCTCTTTGCTTTGGTGGTGAGGGGCCAACTGTTTTGTGTTCTTCCTTCTTATACCAAGGTGGACATAAGCCTTGGCCAGTGGGGTCTCCAACTTTAGAGGGGTCGTGAATCCACGCTAGGCTTCAATCTGAACTTTAACCAAGGTGCAGAACCTCATTCCCCAATGTAAAACCAGAGTCTTTGATCTCTCTTCTGCATTCAGCTCTGACTGAGGCACCTTCTTATTTTTTAAACCAGGTTCCTTTCTCCTTTTTTTGTTTCCAATGTGCAACAGCTGGGAAAGCCACTGTGCGAGAGATTCTGAATATTGAAAAGGAACTTTTCCCAATTCTGTTGTATCAATCTTTTGTACGTGTTTTTGCTTTTCTTTTTTTACTCAGTTAACACTGCCTGGAAACACCCTGGGTTTTTTGGTACCTGGCCTAGGTTGATGGTTCTCAGGGCTCTTATTTTTTAAAAAGAGTTCATTTAATGAGGATGAAGTCTAACTGTTTTGTCTCCAAAAATAGTTTCATGTACAACACATGGCAATTAAGTTTGGAATGAATTGCCAAATGATTTCCCTTTCTCATGTAGGCACATTAAGCGCAGCAGCTAATAGCCACCAGCCATCTGTGCTCCACAAAACAGGCATCTTCATCATCTCTCTGGAAAGGAATCTTTTCTGTTCATATGTTTAATAAGACAAAACAACAGAGCTAACCTAGGGGGGTGAGCTGTCATCATAACTCACATGGCTGCCACAGAACCAAGCAGTGATATTTCAAAACAGTGGGGAGGAGGAAGATTTTTCAAATCATTTCTATCGCCCCAATGGGGACCAAAGACATTACAGTGGAAGAAACGTTTTACAAATAAAATCACCGTGATGTGGCAGTTAGAGTGTAGGATGAAGCAGTGACTTCAAACTACAGAAAAAGAGATTCCACCTAAACATTAGAAAAAAGTTCCTGAGGGTAAGAGTAGTTAGACAGTGAAATACGTTGTCTCGGTGTGTGGTAGAGCCTGGAGGCTTTTAAACAGAAGCTGGATGGCCATCTGTCAGAAGTACTCTGACTGTGTTTTTTCTGCATGGCAGAATGGGGTTGGACTGGATGGACAGTTTGAGCTTTGGAACCAGGGCTTTGAGAGACCAGCGTTCGAATCCTGTCTGAGCCGCAAAAACCACTGGGTGACCTCGGGTGAGTCCGACTTTGTCAACTTCAGAGGAAAGTAATAGCAAATCTCTGCATAAACCTTGCCAAGGAAACCATGTGCCATAAGTCAGAGTCACCTTGAAGGCACATAACAATGTGTTAATAAATTGCCCCTTTTCAATAAAAAAAAATTCTGACTTAATTGGTAACTTCACTGTTTTCAGTTAGTTGATTCCAATCACTGGGTCACAGATTCTGAGAGCTTCAGATGAGAACTACCTGAAGGTCACCATTATGCCCTCCCCCGTTTAGACAGCCAGAGGGTCCCATTTCCACCTCTTCAGCCGGTGAGATCTGCATGACCTGGCCTTCAACATGGAGTGCATGTTTACCTCGAAGGATGTGAAATGGAGGATGCAACTGCTGTTTTTGTTTTCAGCGTGTTCTTTATGGCTCCCGCACTGCTGAGTCCGAAGCATCTCGAGGGTCGTGGGCTTCCTGTGATGGGGACAGCAAGTCCTTGGTTGTTGTTGGCATTCTGCTCATGCCTTCCCACCACCACCAGACCTTGAAACCTTCTGCCCTCCCCTAACTTGTGGAAAAAAAGCCCATTGTTCTCCACAAGTGGGCTTTGGATTCTACCCTTGGCAATGGGACACTTTCCCTTCCTGCTTCCGAGGGTTCGTCTCTGCTGTTTCAGCACTTTTCTGAGCAAAAAAATAATGATAGTAATAACCCTTTGGCCATAAACATCGCTTTTGAGCTATTGCAGATTAATGCATTGATCTGTATTCTGCAGTGGCTGGCGTCTTTTATTCTCCTGAGCTGCTTCTAAGATCTGAAACTGGGGATGGAGGAGAACTCTGCAAGAATTCTATGTAAAATCACAGGTTGAAAGGGATCTCGGGGTTCATAATCTATAACTAGCCCTTTGAATCATTATTATTATTATTTTGTTACTAGACTGTCCTCAAGATGGGGTACAACAGAGGTTAAAATACAATTGAAAACACATTATGATTAAAATATACTTAAATAATGTTTAAAAAAACAAAACCATTCAAAATACAAATATATCATAATTAAAATATAATAATTAAAATACATCATAATTAAAAACAGACTGGGTGTTTATCTATCTAAATCCCACCTTTCTCCTGACTCAAAGTGGCTAACAGCATTAGATAGACTAGTACAAATTAAAACATCCTGGAAAGTACTATATCAATATTAAATTTAAAAGAAACACTTGAACCACTTATAAAGTTAAGACATTGTATATTAGAAATATTAAAATATGTTGTAGAAAAAAGCTATACCAACCTCAAAACAGACTTTCACAGCATCGAGAGCCCAAACCCAGTCAATTTATAACAGTCTGATGGCACAAAATTGTCTTAACCGGTCACTGGAAGAAAAGCAAGGATGGGGCTATCTTGGCCTCTCTAGGGAAGGAGTTGTAAAGTCTGGGAGCGGCCACTTTGTTCCCACCAAATGTACTGGAGAATCTAATTTTTAAATTTTATGTAATTTTATTTTGTGTGTGCAAGACTGTCCAGGTTTCTTTTGGCTACATCCTCATACACATACACGTGACACCACCCCCATGACTGTTCTTTGGGCAACCGTACCTCTCTTCATGCCCCGGAAACCTCTTTTTACCCAGTAATGATTCTCCAACACCAAGCTTCTATTCTCTAGCTGTTCTCTCCAGCCTTCTCTGCCTCTCCCCTCCACCTTATTTTCTGGCTGTCCTACCCCAGCATTACAATTCCCCACAAAATTCAAATGTTGATGCTGCTGTGTAATCAGCTGGTCCCATTGTCTTGGCTGGACCCCTCTGCTGATAGGAAAAGAGATAAAGCAACCCAAGGGACCGCTTGTGGCTTTGGGCACTGAATCCTGTCGGAGTTCTGCTCTTAAAGCTCAAGTTTTGCACTTTGGGGGTAGTTTTCTAAATATTCTGCATGTCCTCACAGCTTAGAAACTGCAAACAAGGCTCATAAGTCCCTCTAAAAAATGATGTGGGGCAGCAGTGGAGGTGGCAGTAAGCCTCACCAGGCCTCTGTTTCTGTCTTGTGAAGGAACCCTGATGCCCCAAAGGAATCTACAGTGGGTTGAATAATAGTGATCATACTTTTTTGTGTATTAAATGTGGTTTGGGAGGGCCTAGAGCTATTCATGTTTTTTCCTGTGTCCCTAACCCTAGCTAATGTGGAGTGAGAATTGTATTCCATGAAAGCCTCTGCCGCTCTAAATCTGTCAGTCTATTAGATGCAACTTGTATGTGAAAACATGTACAAAAATAAGTGTACAAACATTTGAATGTTCAGTCCCTGTAAATGTACCAACATTTGTACATGTTTTCATTCTCTGTTAACAGTAACCCCCTTTTTTTAACAGCTTGCATTCAATTAGCGGATGAATCAACAGATAAAATCTGTATCTCCTTGCCACCCTGGCTACATATCCAGCCGGCTTTCTGGAATCAGCAGGTTTGGATTCCAACTTTGTCCCAGCAAACGTTGGTCAAAGGTCTGGGTGGAGAATTCCTTACCTTGGCGGCCAGCAGCCTGGATCTCTAAGCACCGGAGATTGCTCTTTTGTCTTACCCAAAAATGCGTCTGACCGAAGCTTAAGACAATAGAGGGGGATTTTGTGGAGGGCTGCCTGAAATGTTTAGCTAGTCTATTGTTTTGCACAGTGGGGCTCTCTACTGGAAGTGGAGATATTTCCCATAGGAGCCGGGTAGAAAAGGAAAGCAGCCAAGAGTCTGAGGGGTTAGAGCTTCCAGGAAGGTGGGAGTGGGGGATTACCAAAACTTCCAGAGAAAAATCTGAATGCTTTGATAGGTGGAGTCAAGTTATCTGTGTTCTTCTTTGGAAATTGCAGCCAGGGATGGACTGCTTTTCTAATTTTCATCGCAAAGGAAGTAAATGAGTCATTTTAGCACTTTGCTTACTGCTGTGAAAAAGTTTCTGAAAGCTGTCAAGTTGTCAAAAACTATTTGCAGATCAGGACTATGAATCATAGAGTTGGAGGAGACCCCAAGGGCCATCCAGTCTAACCCCATTCTGCGGTGCAGGAAGACACCATCAAAACACTTCTGACAGACGGCCACCCAGCCTCTGTTTAAAAGCCTCCAAAGAAGGAGAATGCACCACGCTCCACTGAAGGCAGCAGCATATTCCATTGTCAAACTGCTCTTACCATCAGCAGCTTCTTCCTAATGTTTAGATGGAAGCTCTCTCCCTGAAGTTTGAAGCCATTGCTCCATCTCCTAGTCTCTAGAGCAACAGAAAATGCGCTTCTCCATCCTCCATACGACATGCAAAGGAGGAGACTCCACCACACTCGCAGACAGTATCAGCTCCGAACTTGCTCTCTGAAACTCTGGGCAAAGTTTTATTAACAGGAGCGTTAAAAAGACTAAAGCACCTAGGTTGGTTTTATACCATGTCCTACAAATTTTGGCATGCATATCAATTATTGGTTAAAGTGGCGCATGTCAAATCACCCCAGCGGCATAGGCATTTTCCCAGGCTTGAAATTATGTACATATTTTTCATCATGGGAGCTTAACTAGGTTCCTATCGCCTTATCTGCGGATAGCTGCTTCTCATAACACCTCCCTGCTACTTTGCTGTTTGGTTTCAACCGCCAGATGCATAGTTCCAATAGCAATAGCACTGGACACATATTAGCTTTTCAGCAAGCAATGTCCTATTTGATTTTATGAAGCTGCATTATTACATACACCAATGCAGAACTTTCCAAACTTTTCATGTTGGTGACACACTTTTCAGACACGCATCCTTTCGCGACACAGTAATTCAGTTTTATTGGCAAACCGGAGGTTGAACTAACCCCTTATAAGAGATACAGACACATACATAAATTGCAATAGCAAAATGTATGGGGACACAACATATCCCATGAAAATCTTTCATATATTTTTAAAAATATATGACTTATAAAAACATACATTTCCAAGGTTGTAGGGGATGCACTTCAGGCGACAGACTAACGTGTCACACACACCATTTGGAAAGCCCTGCACTAATGTGTACCTGTGACAAACCATGCGTCCTGACAGGCAGCGTGTTCCACTTTTTCCGCACAAAATACATACGCAGGAATTCTGTGGAGGAAGCAACATTTTCTTTTCCAAAAACAAACGGCCAGAATTCAGCATCAGTCTTGCATCTTCTGAAGAGGGCTTAGGTGTGTGTGAAATGGAACTGAGCAGCTTCTCGGCATCTGTATTCACCCAGGGGCTGCTGTGATGTTACAACATACAAGCATTGCGTTGCACAATGGTAGCCAATGGAGGGACTGCTGGACAACACCCCCACTAGGCAGTGGGCACTGAGGCACGTCCAGACACTGACTAGGAGGGGCTGGAGAGCAATAGGAGTGTCCAGTGTCCATCCCTCATCAGAAGACTCTTGTCAGAACTCAGATGTGTTACCTTTGCAATTCACTATCACAGCGTCGTGTCCTGGCTAACTTGCACTCACAAACTACACTCCGAGTTCGAACAGAAGCATTTATTTGGAGCAAAGCAAGCAACACAGGGACATTCCTGAAAAGTTGCTGAGACTACTGATTGGGTGATTACAGATTTTATACCTTGTCATACAAATTTAGGCGTGCATAGCAATGGAAGTCATAAATGTCACATTGGCCCATCAGTACAGGCATTTTCTTCGACCTTTTATTATTTACATTTGGCTACGTGGTTAGGAATAATGGGCTTTGCAGTCCAACAGCATCTGGAGGGCTGTATGATTCTCATCCCTGATTTTGGTTAACATGAATTACAGTCACACTCACACTCACTAGGGTTAGGGGCACAGGACCCCGTGAAAGTGGAAAAGCTGTGAATAACTCTAGGCCCTCCCAAACACATAAAAAAGTATGATCACCATATTCAACCCACTGTGGATTCCTTTGAGACATCCGGGTTCCTTCACAAGGCCGAAGTGAGGGGCTGGTGGGGCTTACGGCCACCCCCACTGTTGCCCCACACCATTTTTAAGAGGGATATATGAGGGACGTATGAAGCCTTTGCAGTTTCTCAGTCTCACGAGGCTTGCCGTGGCTATTAAAAATGGCGCAAGGAGGCAGCAGAGGTGACAGTAAATAATCCGCGAATAATCAAATCTGCAAAAGTGAAACCTGCAAATGTGGAGGGCTGACTATACTATCGTTTATTAAAACAGATTACAGCTGAAGTTCCCACCAGAAAAACAACCAGTTGGATCCAGTCCTGGTTATCCCTAGAGCCAATCCACTGAAAACTACAGGACTTTACCTTGCCCCCATTTATTCAGAACATCTTAATTTCAAAGCATCAACTCTTTGAGCACAGCTACCCTAAATCCCCAAGAATAAAAACTGGATTTCTTTGCTGAAGGACCAAATTTTGGCTTTGGGAGAGTTAATTGCTTCTTTTTTTTCTTATCTTTTTTTCCCTAGAGGTTTAACTTCATCTCATTGGAGAAAACTGTTCCAGCTGGAATTCTGTCGTCTCTGGGATCCTGGAAGGAGGCAAGTGTGGGGAAAGGAGGTGGGCTGGGCAATGGTTTTCCCCAGGAGCAGAGTGGGGCGGTGCCACCCATTTTAGATTTAAGAGGTCGCCGTGGCTGTAAGTTTGGATCAGAAAGAGAACTGGCAGCAGTACATGCTTGTTTGACCAGCTGGAGGAAGGAAGGAACTAAAGGAAAGAGTGATAGACCCTGTATTACAAACCTAAAACTCTGCACACATGTTGATAGCTCCCAAAGCAAAAGGAATGGCGTGGATTTCTTTTGGGATCCTGCTTAGCTTCGTCTGGTATACCTGTGGTAAGTAGGGCGGTAGGAACTATGCGTTATGTTTTGATCAATCCACTGTTGGAATGTAAAAACTATATCTTGTTTTTTTTGCATTTGAATTAGCTCTGACTTGAATTGCCACAATTCAGTAGAAGCAAATGTAAGTAGATCTCAATTAAGAGGAGTAGATGTGCTTGTTCCTTGGTATTATTTCTGTGACAGAAAAGTTTATTCCAGAGGCAGGAATAACAGAATAGGCTCATGCGACACAAAAAGGAAGTCCAAAACTAACAATATGTCTGTGTGATATAATACCACAAGGCCAGGTAAACCTTCTATAAACAGGCAAAAAAAAATTGAACCTTCTAAAGACTACTTGAATGCTTCTTCCAGCATGAATTCAGGGATAATTTTTTCTTTGACTAGCTTGTATTTTTCTTAAGATTCCATTATGGCAGCCAGACTTCCAGAACTATGTTTTTTAAAATTTGCTGAGTTAGCTGGTGAGGCAGGCTCATCTGCTCTCCCCTTTTCTTTCTTTTTGAAGGCAGCTGCTGTTTGCCTTGCCTCTTGTAGGAAGACACACAGCTACAGCAGGACTGACTATTGTAGAAGATTAAGAGGTGATATGATACCTGTGTTAAAATATTTGAAAGGATGTCATATGGAGGATGGGGCAAGCTTTTTTTTCTGCTGCTCGAGAGACTAGGACGTGGAGCAGTAGATTCAAACTACAGAAAAAGAGATTCCACCTAAACATTAGCAAGGATGTGCTGACAGTAAATGCTGTTTGATTGTAGAATACACTGCCTGGGAGTGTGTTTGAGTCTCCTTCTTTGGAGGTTTTTAAACAGAGGTTGGATGGCCATCTGTCAGAAGTACTTTGATTGTATCTTCCTGTATGGCAGAATGGAGTTGAGCTGGATGGCCCTTGGGGTGTCTTCCAGTTCTATGATTTTCTGACTACTATAAAATCCCGTTCTTCCCCAGTTCAAGCTTTATATCATTGTTTACTGCAGACATGCTGCTGCAACCCAGTAATCAAAGTCTGTCTCTCCAGCCCTCTTTCACCATCCTCCCAATGCTGGTGCTGCTAAAAATACTCCCAGCTAGATAAAGGACAAGGAAGAAAGCAAGGGCTGGACAGCCATTGAGAGACTTTTAAAAAGGAATTTCTTTGTCAAATGTTTTGTGAACTGAGGTGCAGGGTGAGGCATTTTGGAATCTTGACAGTGGGGAGAAAACTTTTTCAATTATTTCTTTTCCTGCATGTGAGATTGTAATAAACAAAGGTTTACATGTTACATATATTGGAGACCGTTGTACAGGTGAAAGATTTAGGCCACTTCTGCACTACACTTGTTATAGTGCTATTATTCCACTTTCAACATTCAGTGGAATACTAGGGTTTGTAGTTTAGAGAGGGGCATGTAGAATTCTCAGCCAGAGAGCTCTTGGGCTTTGGTAACCTACAAACCCCAGAATTCCACAGGAGGTTGAAAGGGGAAGAATAGCACTATAACAGTGTAGTGCGGAAAGCCCCCCCCCCCCGTGAAGGGGAATTTTAGCTTTTGTAACTGAGCTTGGATATGTTTTCTCTTTTGGACTACAGTTCCCACAAGAAACCAGAGAACAGAATTCTTGGCACTAGCCATTCTAGCCCCAGGATTCTAGGAACAGAATTGCTGCCCTCAGCTTGTGGGATTGTGGGAAGAGAATTTTAGCCACTGGTCCTTCTGACTAGAGGATTATGGGAATAGAATTTTTGCCATAGGCCATGGTAGCCTGGGAGATTGTGGAACTGTTACCAAAAGTCAACTTTTCTAGCCTCTTGGTTGCCCATAGTTAACTCCCTGCTTCAATGTCTCGGACCAAGCAGGTCTTCCGATGCCCACCTTTACTATCCATCCCAAGAATCCGCTGGTGGAACGTGGAGGGTCCATCCAGTTGACCTGCTCCATGGACTGTCCTGGAGGAAAGGTCCAGTGGGAGGGCCTGGACACCGACTTGGGCAATGTCGTCTCCAGCCGCACGACCAGCGTCCTGACCATCACCAAGGCTACTGTCAATATGGAAGGCGTGAAGATCTGTACAGGACAATGTGAAAAGAAGCCCTACCAGAACAAAGTGGACTTACAAGTATACTGTAAGTCTGGATAAAAACATTGCCTCTTCTTACTTTGCCCTTTTTTTTTCCCCAAAGAGAATTCTCCTATGGAAAGTAACTCCTTATGTATAGGCAATTAATTCATTCCTAGCCCCAAGTTTATTGTTTGTAAAATAATTCACTGCTGTTACTCCTTGCAGTGCTTAAAAAAGTAACTACAGATGGCCCTCCACATTTGCTAGGGTTAGATTTGCAGGACCTTCGCAAAAGTGGAAAAATCGCAAGTATCAAAATGTGTGTCTGTGTGTCTGTGGGAGGGAGGGCTGAGAATGGACAGCCAGGGTCCAGACCAGGTCAGAGAAAGGAGAAAGAAAGGGGGTGGATTGGCAGGGTGGCCCTATACTTCCTCTCTTTTTCTGACCTCCTTCCTTGGGTGTGTGGGGGGCATCAGGAGAGGGTTTGTGGTGCTGAGAAATTGAGCTGCAATCCACTCTTAACTGGCCAAGCAGTGGTTGATGGTAGAGGAGAAGGGACAGAGTTGGGTTTTTAAAGGGCTGTGTGGCTTGATCAGAACCAGTAGAAGGGAAGATTCCCCCGGAAAAGAAGCACCTGAGGTGGAGGGGGCAGTGGTTGGAAAAACTTGCAAATAATCAAATCTGTGAACATCAAACCTGAAAGCCTGCAAAGGTGGACGGCCAACTGTAGTTGTATTTCCCACTCAAGATATCTAGATCTCTTAGATATCTAGAAACAGCATCTGTTAAGCCAGAGATGGACAGTGTGAAAGGGCAGAAGGCTGCATTCGCCTCTGGAAAAGCCTTGGAGGGCCACACTTGCTGCTGCCAACCAAAAAATAGCCTCCAAACACACTCCAGCGATGCAGGGAGTGGCATTTGAGGCCCAGGACAGCCCCAAAACACATTTAAAATGTCCCTTGGAGATGCCTTTTTGAAAAACAGGACACGAGTTTCCTTTTCACTTCCTGTTTCGCAAAAAGGTCTTTCCTAGGCTTAAATTGGTCCAGCAGGCCTCCAAACATGATAGAAATGCCTTCCACACACCCCTAGAGAGCATTTGTGGAGATTTTTCTACCCCTGGGGCCAGAAAAATAACTAGAGGAGGCCGCATATCGCCTGTGGGCCATCCTTTACCCACTCCCGTCTTAAGCACTAGGTAGGTTCATGCCACTGCATGTGTTTCTATAAATAAGGATTTGTGTTTAGGTCGCCTGCGACCCTGTAGTTTGCTAGAGTAACGTCCAAAGCTCCTATTTATAAATCAACATGTTATCCAAGACCATGAGGACTGGGGCCTTTGTTAATTTTTAGAGGAAGGACCGCAGCTCACCTGGCTAGCAGGCAGAAAGTCTCAGGTTCATTCTGGGTCTCCCCAGACAGAGATGAGGAAAACTTTCCCCAACACCTACTAGAATAGAGGCTTCCCTGTCAGTGAAGTGGTGATTCTGCTGTGGGGTTCAGTCTGAAACGTAAGGAGTTATTGAAAGCACTGAACTTCAGTCCTGAAATGGGATCAGTACCTTGGAAAGTTCCTTTAAAACTCAAAACCCAAAGTATATTCATAGAATTATGGAGTTGAAAGAGACTCCTAGAGCCATCCAACCCCCTTCTGCCATGCAGGAATACATCATCAAAGCACTATGCCAACAAGGATGGATGACAGTTGCTACCTCCCATAAAATCTAGAGAGCGACATTTTCACAAGTTCCTAAGGATTCCTAATCCATGCTTTATTCCTCAGCCTTCCCAGATACTTTGCAACTGGAATCCCAGCCGCCAGTACTAACAGCCGGACAGACAGCCCGCCTCTTCTGTTCCATGAGCCATGTTTACCCTCCCGGAGCCCTCACACTGAGCTGGTTCCGAGGAGCTGAGGAGCTGGACGCTACCGAAGAGCTAAACGAAGAGGAAATGGAGGAGTCCCAAGAGCAGCTCTTCTTGTATCGCTCCGTATTGGAAGTCCCAACACCCATGGAAGGCACGGCCTACACATGCAGGGCGACTCTGGAGATTGAGCAGAAGACTTTCTCCAGAGAGAAGGTGGCAAATGTTACCCTCCAAGGTGAGCTGGGCACCCCAGTGACCCATTTCATGGAAATAAGGGTGCAGTTTTGGCATACAGCTTAGTGCATTCACCTACTACAGTGTGAGTTGAATTATTAGGCTGAATGGGGATGGGAATCACATGAGCCATCGGCCATCTATGTCCCCCAAAGCTTTCTCGGTGGACCCCAAGCCACTCTCAGCTCTCCTTAGCTTCCTATTATAGTTGCTTTTTTTAAAAAAGCCCTCCAGCCTTCTTCCAAAGTGCAGGCCCCTGAAGGTGGTGGTTTGTTTGCTTCTTTGGCCTTTGACACCACCAGAATCCCCAGACCTGCCCTTTTCTGGCCAAAACAGGAGAGCAAACAATTTACTTCTTAAATAGGTTGGAAAACCTCCCCATATTCTTGTTTTAAACCATCTTTGAGAACCAGAAATATACCAGAAGTAAACTTTTTGTTTTTTATTTTTGACACTCCATGCAGAAGGGAGCCAATGTGGTAAGGTCATTGTACTGTTTGACTAGGACACTAGGGGTTTGAATCCCTGTTCAGCCGCGGCAACCAACTGGGTGACTTGGGCAAGCCATCCTCTCTCAGCCTCAGAGGTAAACCTGCACTGAATAAATCTTGCCAAGAGACCCCATGATAAGCTCTCCTTTGGGTCTCCAGAAGTCAGAGGCACCTTGAAGGCACAAAAACAATATGCTGCTCCCGAAGGGTTCCAGGTGGCCCCTGAACTTGCTTCAGGTGCCCACCCCAAGGAGGACCAGACTTTGTTCTAGGGCCTCAAGTCTTAAAATTTGTTTCAGTAAATTTATTTTTGAAAGCCCAAATTCCTAGAATATTGACTTTGTAAAACGCTTGGATTGCAGCTACACAGAGAGCGCTCATCACAACGGAGGAGACCACCTCGATCCTCAAGACTGTCAGAACAAGCCATGTGGTCCCTCCAGAGCTGTCTACCACCACCGACAGGATCTCATTTGTGACAGCCACCAGTGGTCTCCCTCCTCTCAATTTCACCGAGCCCCACACCACAGCAGCGCCTGCAGTCCCTTCAAAAGCTGTCTCCACACTGGAATCAGTGGCCAAAACTGACACCTCTGGCTCCGTGGTGGTGGATAGTTCTCTCTCACACACAGGGACCCCCAATGTGGAGATGGGGAGAAGATCTCCAATGCCTGAGCCCAGCTCCACCACAACTCCACCACACGTGACGGAGACTAAGCCCAAGGTTACCTCAACAGACGGACAGTTTACCACCAGGCCTGATTCCACTGAGAGCAGTGCTCTCCCCACAGTTGCTACAGAAAAGCTCTCGCATTTTTCCACCCCTGAAAAGGACTCCTGCCGCCCAGTGATCAAACTCGTCCCTCCCCAAGGCACCACAGGAGGGGCTCTCCGCATCTCTTGCCATGTGGCAAATTGCAGCGACACCATCGGAATCCGGTGGGTGGAAACTCCAGTGTCTCAAGCTCAGTACCAGGTGGAAGAAGCCAAGGGGCACTTGACTCTGATGGTTGAAAGCGTTGGCCTGGAACACCAAGGGGTCTATCGATGCCTCGCAACGACCGGCCAGCCCCGCATGGCAAGCGTCCGTGTCGTCGTGTCTGAAGGTGAGTGAATTCGGGTCTTTGTGTTCAAAACAATCAAGTCAAGGGAAAATCCAGTTTATACCAAGTGCACTTGGTATCACGCATCTTGGAATGGATCTTAATTTCTTACTCTGAAAACTTAAAAGTTACACAAGTGTCCTAGTTATTATTTATTATTATTATCTTTACTTATATCCCACTTTTTTCCTTGGAAGGACTCAGAGCGGCTTACAGTACTTGAAAAAGAAAACATCATTTGAAAACCTAACGTACAAAAGTCAAAACGCAAATCAAACAAGCAGTAATATTGAAACAACGTTAAAATACAATACTTTCTGGGCTGTTTTTCCATCAGGAAGCGACCCCCAAATCAGCTTCCTGTTAGGAAAAGGAATGCCTCTCCAAGGCCCAAAATGGGGCAGAAATGTGGCAGAGTTGTTCCCTGTTATGTAGAAAACATACAAAGGGGAAAAAATTGAGAAACAGGGGGTCACACACAGCCCGCGAGCTGCATTTCCCCACCTGTGTTATAAATGACGATGATATAGTAATCCCTCCACATTAGCTAGGGTTAGGGGCACAGGACCCCCGAGAAAGTGGAAAAACAGTGAATAACTCTAGGCCCTCCCAAACCATCCTTAAGACACAAAAAAGTACGATCACCATATTCCGCCCACCCTGGATCCCTCTGAGGCATCCTGATTCCTTCACAAGGCAGATGTGGGGGGCTAGTGGGACTTACGGCCATCTACACTGCTGCCCCACACCATTTTTAAGAGGGACGTACAAGCCTTATTCGCAGTTTCTCAGCCTCATGGGGCTTGCAGTCCCTATTAAAAATCACCCAGGGAGGCAGCAGAGCTGAGAGCAAATAATCCGTGAATAATCAAATCTGCAAAAATGAAACTTGCAAATGTGGAGGGCTGACTGTACTTGTGTTTCTCCAGTGTCAAGACTCACTGGACTGTGTTGCACTCATGCTCACCTTGCTTCTTCTTTCTTGTCTCCCCTCAGGTATGTTCGGTACCGACTCCCTCATTGCCATCGGAACCGCCGGGTCTCTCCTGGGCCTGGTCATCACCGGGTACGTGTCCCACCACCTTCGGCACCGGCGAGGAGGCTGGAAACAAGCGGCTTCGTAGCCCTCTGGCTACCAATGAGTTTTTGCCGGGGTCAATGACTTTGGAAGGAGAGGGGCTTTGAAAAAAGACCGGGGGGCTGTAGGAGCTGAATTGTTCTGCTCTCCCTCTGGATTGCGCATTTAGAAACAGCAAGTCTAATGTGTGTCCCTTCTCCTGAGGAGAGACTTCCGCCAGCCCACTGACGGCATCAAAAATCCGAAGCGGACTCAGCTGGTAGCCCCCTCTCTTGTTTCCATATAGGAAAAGAGTACGACAATTGCAATCCTAAGCTTGCTTCAGAGTCGGTCAGGCTGGTCTCAGTGGAACTTTTTTAATACGTTTGAGCAAACCGGCTTAAGGCTGCAAAAGGTAGGCAGGATGTTGGATGTTGGATGTTGCATAGATCCAATCCGAATGCGTGCACGCACACACACACGCTGCAAAGACTAGATTGTACACTTTTCTGTTTCCCTTTTATTCTAACCACGGGCCTTTCAAAATGAAGTTGATTGCCGAATGGCCACGTAGAAACTAAACCCAAGTCTTTTCTTTGTGTAACGTCTAATGAAATGTACAGATTTTATCAGCACGTGTGGTGTCAAAAGAAGCAAAAATTAAATGAGAAACAGTGCCTTCTAGGCACCGTGAGGGAAGACAGGCCATTCCAGCAGCCAAATTTAAAACTTTATTTCCTCTGTCTCTCTGATACCATTACAGAGAACAACCAACTACCCTGTCTGCTTTTACATGTCTTTCTTTTGGAGACCTGGGTGCGAATTGTGTTTCCCTCCAAAGGCTTTTGGATTGCCCCTCCCAGCAGCCCTAGCAGGCATAGCCAATGGTGAGGAGTGCTTGGTCTTGCAGGGCAAGACTTCTGGAGGTCTACATCTCTCCCATACTTGTGATCTGGTATTTTCAAATCGATTGCTTGTATTTATAAGGCCTTTCTGTCATACAGGTGTAGGAGTTTTCTGTGCAGAAATTGCAACTGTCATTAAACTGTCCTCTTCATTTTATTCAGTGAGCAACTCTCTGAGCCTGCTGTACTTGAATCCAGTGGAACCCTAAAGTTGGAAGAGACCACAAGGGCCATCCAGTCCAATCCCCTGCTCTGCAGAAATACACAAAGCATCCAGCCTCTGTTTAAAAACCTCCAAAGGAGGTTCCACCATCCTCCCAGGCAGGAACATATTCCACTGTCAAACTACTCTTACCATCACAACGTTTCTTCCAAATGTGTAGGTCGAATATCTTCCTGTAGCATTGCTCCATGTCCCAGTCTCTGGAGCAGCAGAAAAGAAGCTTGCCCATCTTCCATATGACATCCTTTCAAATATTTAAACAGAACTATCACGTCACTTCTTACCCTTCTCTTATCTTCCCCAGACTAAACATACCCAGCTCCCTACGCTACTGTTCATAGAGCTTCACAGGTTTCCAGGCTTTTGATCATTTTGGTAGTTCTTCCCATCTTCCACCTTTTGGGCAAATCTTTCGTAAGTTTTTAAGTATTAGTATGAAGCTTTGAATACGGTGGATTTCTCTTTCTTTGGAAGTTTTTAAACAGAGGTTGGGTAGGACACGTTAAGCTGTGGATTCCAGCACTGGCAAAAGTCTAGACTAGGTGGCCCTTGAGGTACCTTCCAGCTCTTCAATTTTTAAACCCTACCAGCAAATCCATTTGTGTCACAGAAAATGGGGTACACTGTGATCCCTTGTCAGGGAGTCCATCTTGGCAAGGCACTTCCTTTTGTTCTGTTTTACTATGTTCCTGATCACCTAATAAAACCCTTAGTAACATGTAGTGGTTTGAGTGTTGGACCAAGACTCCGGGAGACCCGGGTTCGAATCCCCGCTCGACTGTGGCAACCTGCTGGGTGACTTTTGGCAAATCTCACCTCCTAGGGCTTCATGGCTCCCAGACCCTTCACCATTTTGGTCGCCCCCCTCTAGACACGTTCCAGCTGGTCAATATCCTTCTTGAAATGAGGTGCCTAGAAGGCAACAACATTTTGGGAGGAAATAATGAATAGGTTTGTTAACTTTTGCCCATGGTGAGCATAAATTGTATTCTACTGATCATTCCAGGAAGTTTAAAGAAACAAAACTGGCCCTCTTTTCTTCCCGTTCGCCTTTTTTAGCTAATGTTTAATACTAGCTTTGGGAGCATGCATAGATCCAGAAGAGAACAGATTTATTCTACCAGTCGCAAAGTTGTCCATTTTGGAAGTCCAGACGGATCTCTGACTAATCCTCAAGAACCAAAATGCCTGCAAATTGGAGCCCCGGCACTTTTTTTGTCATGAGGGATGTCACTGCAAGGAGGGACGGCACAGCTAACAATAATAATTCCGCCTCTCCAAATGAAAATTCCCTTCAGTCTCCAAATTATAGAAGTAGATTTTGGACATCCAAAGGAAAGGGGCAGGTGGGCAGAAAAAATAGAAGGGTCCTAGGTATGAATTTTCTGTGTCTTATTCTCTGCAGTGCTAGAAATTCTATTACTGAAGGGTGAAAGGAAATTTTCATTTGGGCACAATGTCCTTATTTTGCTCTTCCTGTAGCTCCGTTCTCCACCTACGTGCTGCTTCCATCCAAACCAGTCCATAATAAAAACAGCCTTCCCAGTTGTATTGGACCACATCTTCCAGTGTTGCTCCCCACTGGCTGTGTCGGCTGTGGCCCTTGGGATTTGTAGGCTAAGAACATTGGGAGGGATGCCTGATTTCTAAAGCAGGACTAGAAGAAATAAAAGCTCTCACATGCCCATTGCCGAGACTCTCCAAGAGGGTTGGTAAACTGGCAACAGAGAGGACGGAGCAGGGACGAGAATGTCAAAGGGGTGACCTCCGCTGCCCAGCGATGCCAGCCGTTGGCACCATATCTGGCTTGTCTTGAAAGTCATTGGCAGATGGGTTTTTATTTCCCTCTCCCTACATTTTAATGCTGTCTTCATAAAGATCCTAACTGCAAAGCAATCTAGAAAGAAAATGTCTGTGACATGCAAGCACATGCACCCTCCTCACAAATTGGAGAGGGGTAGAGGAACAAGAATCCACCAACCTGGGCATCCCAACTGACTTCCCATTCTGGGAGAAAGGTGGCATACAAATAAAATGAATAAATAAATAAAACTTTCTTCATTTTCTCTTTTGAGTCTTTTTCTGCTACACCCTCCCCTACCCCAGGTTTCGGTTTTGCGTTCTGAAATTCTGGCCTTCAAGCTTGGAATTAAAATTCTGGTAGGGCGGACGAAAGGGTGACTTGATGGACATATCCGGCTCTCCAAGCTTATGGAAATGCACTATTAAAAAGTCATAAAACTATAACATTGGAAAGGATCCCAAAGGCCATCTAGTCCAACTTCCCTCTGTCTGTCCAAAGACCTACTGAGAACTACATTTTCTTTCTTTTAACAAATGCCTCCTTAGGAGAGTTCTGCAATTTAGCAGCCCCGCTGAGAATTTCCATTCTGTGATCCTGGCAAGCAGTCTCACTTTTAAATGTTTCATTTACTTAATTGTATGAAAGAGGGGAAGCTAAAATGAGCCCGGAAGTCGAAGTTCCAGTAAAAGCTAAGACAATATACTGAGGCACTCAGATGCTAACCGAATAACTCTACGGAGGAGTACCGCCCCGCCTCTTTGCCCGTAGACAAGATGGCCGTCCATTACACACGTCCTCCCGTCTCAATGCGGCATTCTGATTGGTTGATGTATTGTAACGCGAGAGTTCCTTTAAACCCAAGACAGGAAGCCACCGCGGGAGGACAAGATTAGGGCTGAGCATAGATAAAAATATAGAGACAAAACAACTATTTCAAATAAAATCTTTTATGTTATATTGGACTTTTAATGTTAAAAATATGTATTCTTGTCTCTATCTTAAATTCTTAAATATTGAGAGCCCCCTTTGACATGCCTATGATGAAGCATTCTCAATTTATTCGTGTTGAAAACTAGGGAAAATAACTTGGCTTTTTAAAATGTTTATAAAGTTGAACGGTTTATAATCTCTGCAGACGAATGGAGTGACTCTATACTGTCATATCTCTATGGTGGTTTCTTCATGTCACTGGGATGATCCCATTTCCGTTTCAGACCGGAAGCTCCCTTACGATCCTATTTGAAACCACTAAGAAAAATGGCTGCCGCCAGCTCGGGTTCGTTCCCCAGTCGAACTCTGCTTGGCTTCCAGTAAGCAAGATGGCGCTGCTGGGGGACGTCATTGCCAGACGCGACCCTCACCTAATATGGCGGCCGAAGGGCCCGGAGCCAAGATGGCGCCCGTCGCCAGGCAGCGCCCTCAAACAAAATGGCGGCCAGCGAGAAGCGGCGCCCGTCTCCAGCAGCGGCGGCGGCGGCGGCGGGAAGCGAACAGAGCCGGCCGGCTGCGGCGACAAACGGCGTCCCGGGCAGCGCGGCGGAATTCCTCCTGCAAGCCGGTGTAACCGACATGGTCCGGGCGGCTCTCCTCAAAGTCCTCGAAGCCCGGCCGGAGGAGCCGGTCGAGTTCCTCGCCGGCTATTTCGAGAAATTGATGCAGAGCAGCCCGGAGGCGGAGGAGGCCGAAGCCGGGGACCCTCAGCGGCAGCTCCAGCTTCGCCTCGACCGGGCCGGGTGGTACCTGAGCCTGGCCCACCATTCGCACAGGTGCGAGAGAGAGAAAGGCTCTCCTGAGGCGCCGGACTACAGCTCCCACCACGCAACGGGGCCAGCGCGGGGAGCTTATCAGCCTCGAGAGCGCGGGGCGTTCTGGGGAATGTAGTTTATACGCTGGAAGGGAGCCAAGCAGGTTAAAGATGAGGGGAGAGATGCTGAGGCTGGGCGGAGATGTTGGTGGATTGCTTTCCCCATCATCCCTGGCCAGCTGATGGGATTTGGAGTGCCCATCGTGGGCAGGCAGCACAATTGCCTACCTCTGGCCTATCTATTTGCATTTTTTAAAACTTATTATTCTTTTGTAGAGCATAGAACAGAGAAAGTGGGAGATAAAAAATGTAATAATTGCATTTATTGGGCGTTCATTTGTCTCCCCGTTGAGATTGATTAACACGTGTCTAATTGTGTAAATTATTGTGAACATAAGTTGCTAAGAAAAGGAATATATGTATATGTATAAAAGAGGTTGTAAGATATAAAGAAAAAGAGGGTATAATTTGAGGAAAACACAAAAAATAGAATCAAGAGGTGGAGGGGAAGAAGAAACCTGAAGAAAAGGAAATTGAATGATGTCTATTTTATAAAGATTCAATTTATTGTCTTTTAATAAAAAATATATTTAAAAAGAATGTGGGAGGGGGGCTTTTTAACTCACTGAAAGCTTGGAGGAGTTACTTTTTTGAGCTAACGTTTCAGAATATAGCCATGGGAAGCTACAGTTCAGAAAATTACTTTTCCAAACTTTTGCTGCTATGCTTTCGCCATCATTATTTGCTTTGTGCCTCCTTAGCCATCGCAAAGAAGTTAGGTCTCTGCCCCGATGGGCTTACACACCATAATTCAAGACAGGAAAAATGTGGAAGAAGAGGAAGGAGTGGGAGACAAGGATGAAAAGAGTACTTTAATAATAATAAAATATTATAATTATAAGTATAATAATAATAAAGATTACAATTATTATTATTATTATTATTATTATTTATTAGTTACCTTTCTCTGCTCAAAGCTTGGGGTGGGGTACAACACAGATGCAATTAAAAAGAAATTAGAACCAAAATACATTAAAATACAAATACTGATGATAGCCATGTTTAAATATTTGAAGGGATGTCATGTCAAGGAGAGAGCAGGCTTGTTTTCTGCTGCTCCAGAGACCAGGACAAGGAGCAATGGATTCAAGCTGCAGGAAAGGAGATTCCACCTGAACCTCAGGAAGAACTTCCTGACGGTCAGGGCTGTCCGGCAGGGGAATAGGCTGCCTCGGAGTGTAGTGGAGTCTCCTTCTTTGGAGGTTTTTAAGCAGAGGCTGGATGGCCATCTGTTGGGAATACTTTGATGGATGTTCCTGCATAGCAGGGGGTTGGACTCGATGGCCCCTGGGGTCGCTTCCAACTCTAGGATTCTACAATTAAAAATAGACTATGCCTGCTGGAAGAATTAAGTCTTTAGTACTGTATTGAATTTGGACAGTGTATTTTGCTGTCGAATCTCTTCCGGCAGGTCATCCCACAGTCTAGGGATGGCCGATGAGAAGGTCCTCTGGTTGACCATTGCCAGTTTAGTCCTGGCCGGTTTAAGTAACCATTATAACCATTTTCCTCGTTCTCTCTTTCATCAGGACGGCCTTCAACAACAACGTCAGCACGGCCTACGATTGCCTGGGTGCCGCGGGGTGGCGGAAGAAGCCGGGCATCAACGGGAGGCTCTACAGCGAGCTGCTGAGGAGGTTGTGCCGAGACCGGGGCGCCCCGGAGGAGATCGTGCAACCGTTGCTGAAGAAGCTCCTCTGTCGAGACCACGAGGCAGTACCCTTTGACGTCTTCCGCTATGGGACTCTCACTTGCCTGGTGCTCCTTGAATTTGTGGCCAAGGCGGACATCTTGTACGACGTGTTGAGTGGCAGCGCCTCTGGAGGAGCGGATAAACGGGTATGTATAGCCGTCCTCAGCACGCTGGAGGAAGCTCTCCAGCCCAGCGAGGTCTCCATTCCCATCCGTTACTTGGAGGCCGGATCCAAGCTCGGGCCGGACCACTTGGCACTGGCCATGGACAGAGCCTTGGCCGAGAGGAAGGCCAGCGTTGCCATGAAGAAGGAGGAGTTTCTGAAGAGGGCTTCGTCCATCTTCATCGCAAAAGTGAAACCCATTAACTGAGCACCACCTGAGGGGAAAAATAATTTTCTTTCTTCCTTCCCTGTCGAGCTACAAACATTCCTTGGGATGAACTGCGAAACTGGACATTTCTTTTGTGTTTTATAAGGCTATGTGCGTGTGGTGGGATGTGGATTTGGACGGGCAAGCGTGATTATAATTTGTGTGTTCACAAAAGCTACTCCTGCATAAGTGAGGCCAAGCGGCTGACCTTGATAGGACTGTATCTTGTTAAGCAGATTTTTACTGCAAATGTTGGCCAGGTTTGAAAAATGATGGTGGTATTTAAATTTTGGTTATTTATACTGCAAATTTGCTGGTGCGTGTTTGTGGGGGACGGTTAATTTACCTCGGGTAATTTACTTTTCGCCAAAAACATCCTTTCTTCTCCAAAAAATACCAAATAGACGTAAGGACTATTTCCCCCTCTGTGTCTTAACTCTTTTCCGCTTCTGTTCCGTCAGCGCTGATCCAAGATGGGTTTGGGAAGTTTACACACTCAGATTTCCCTCTCATTCTCAGCTTGAGCTTGGCCATCTGTTACAAAGTCAGTCACGCCTTGCATTCTTACATTTTGACGTCACAACCAGGCAGTGGTTTGGTGATAAATATAGAAATACCAGTCTTCATTATGATAGTCCATTTTTTCAGAGTGGGTCAACACATAGCTTTGCTGATCCTGATCAGCAAACCAGTTCTAGCTGTTTTTCCTCTCTACCTGGAGTGGGTCTTTTGCCAAGCCAACGGCTCTTAATTGCCCCTTCAAGACCAAGTCTTTCCAAAACCTTTTGCATTACGTTACACAGGGATAACTCTCAATGCTTTGTTGCTGCTGGCAAAACCTGCTAGTCCTCCTGCCACTGTGGGGATTAAAGCCAAACTTGGAGAGGCCTGAAGCAGGTTGGGGTGTGGCAAATGATGTCGTGATCCCTGTTAATAGAAATATATTGGTGTTGCGACCCTGCAGGTCCTGGCACCACTACACCAATGTGAGTAGGACCTAGAACAAAATGTTTCACTTTGAAGAGCTCTTGTCCAGGGTTTCGGACAGTGAAGAGCCGGCAGGCAGTAAAACCACCACCTCCTAGAAACCCACATACCCCCAAAATACAGGTATGCCTGTATGTGTTCCAAAGCATGACCTTTTTCATGGAAGATTTGGTACCAGGGGCAGAAATAACAGGGAAAGAACGGGGATATTCTCATACCACTACAGTCAAGCCTCCACTTTTGCAGATTTGATTATTCGCAGATTATTTGCTGTCTCTTCTGCTTGCCTCTCTGTGCCATTTTTAATAGGAACTTCAAGCCTCGTGAGTCTGAGAAACTGTGAGTGAGGCTTGTAAGTCCCTCTTAAAAATGGTGTGGGGCAACAGTGGGGGTGGCAGCAGCCCCACCAGCCCCCCACTTCTGTCTTGTGAAGGAACCAGGAAGCCTCAAAGGAATACACCGTGGGTTGAATACGGTGATCATATTTTTTGTGTGTTAAATGTGTTTTGAGGGAGCCTAGAGTTATTCATGGTTTTTCCACTTTCACGGGGGTCCTGTGCCCCTAACCCTAGCGAATATGGAGGGATGGCTGTTTAAAAAAAAAAAAAGTTCAACATGTTTCAGCAAACTTTTTGTTCAAAACTGACAATACGCACATGTGAAATGAAACAACCAGGTCAGATAAGCCTTGCAGAAGTAGACAATAAGGGATCGTAGAGGCAGCTGCTTATACATTTATATATTTTACATTATACATTTATATATATTATATGTTTCTGAGTTAACAGCAACTGTAAGGTGAACCTGTCCCAGGGGTTTCGGGGGGCTGAGAATGTGTGATGCGCCCAAGGCAGGTTTCCATGCCTGAGCAGGGAATTGAACCCTCTGAGGTCTCCAGTTTTAGATCTGGCAATCCTAATAAATTTAAATAAGACTTCTTTCGCTCTTAGACCTACTGATTTGTCGCTCTGTGGAGTACAGAGAACTCTCCTTCGGCACCACATTTCAAACAAGGCAAAACAGGTAGAGTCTATCCTGTTTTTTTTGTTGTTGTTGTTGTTTTTCCCTGCTGGCATAAAGAAAATTACTGTAGCGACAGTTTCTTTCTGGTCTTCCTCTTTTTCCGGTGTGTTAAAATGAAAGCTCAGGTAATATCAAACAGCAGGCGTGCTTAAAATGCCAAGGTTTTTCTATTCCGCCTTCTCGGCTTTGATGCCTCCGCTGTGGTGGCATTGAACACCCAATTAGAACAAATTGCTTGAAAGCGTTTCAAGTCTCCAAATGACAGGGGAGGACAACGGGCAAGCTGTGTAATTTAGCTAGGTAGGAAACCTAAGCATCTAATTTAGACTGTGTTATATATGGTAAAAGGGAGACAGCTGGAGTAGCTGGGGAATATTTTTATTCCTAGAATTGGAAGGGATCCAAGGTCATCTAGTCTAACCCCATTATAGGGTACCTCTTTCTCGGTTCTGCAAGGACAACTATAATTGAATATTGGATGACCTACGAGGAACAGCTTAGGGAGGTGGGTATGTTTAGCCTGGAGAAGAGAAGGTTAAGAGATGAAATGTTTAAATATCGGAATGGATGTCATATGGGAGGATGGACCAATTTCAACATTGTAGGAGGTGCTATATGGCAGTTTTAAAATACAGGTTTTAATCCGATTCAAATCCAGACCTGCATATTTCTGTTCTTATTTCCTGCTGGGTTTTTTCCCCCCTTTTGAAGAAGTTGCCGTCTTCTTTGCTTTCTGATGTAGTGGTTTGAGGGCTGGACTACGAGCCTGGAGACCAGGATTCGATGCCACGCTTGGCCATGGAAACCGACTGGGTGACCTTGGACACATCACACACTCTCAGCCCCAGAAACTTCTACAATAAGGTTGCCTTAGGGTTGCCAAAAGTCCCAAACAACTTGAGGGCACACAATTTATGTGATTTGTGCACACAATACATATATATCTCCTATGACCTCACACACATTCAATAAGGGATTCTGGAAGCAGCTACTGCTTGCTTTGCCTCTCACAGGCAGGTAAATGAGGCTGCAGGAGGATCAGCTTGAATAAAAATCCCTTTCTTTTCCCAGCCCAGACTTTATTGCATTGTTTACTGCATGCATTTTGCTGCAATCGGACACCAAAAATCTGAGCTTCTTCAGCCCTTTTATCAACCCCCAATGCTGATGCTGCTAAAAAAAAGTTCAGCAAGACAGAAGAGGGGTAGTAAAAGCAAGTGGGCATAAAAAGACTTGAAAAAGGGGGCTTACTGTTTATTGAGACATGCCTGTATAAATGTTATTAAATATACTTATCTATGTGTATGTATCTATAATAATTTTATAGACACATATACACTCCAATATGCACATACAGGTCTGTGTGAGGGCTCCAGCTCTTTTATCACCACCCTCCCAATGCTGATGCTGCTAAAAATATTTCAGCAAGACAGAAGAGGAGGAAAAGCAAGTGGGCGTAAAAAATATTGAAAAAGGAGGCTTACTTGTTAATCAAAGTATGCCTGTACAACCGTTATAGGTTTTAAATGTACTTAAATACATAAATATACTAAAATATACTTTTCAAAGTATATATAAATATACTTAAATATATTTATCTGTGTATGCTTATGTATATTTAGAAATTTTATAGATACACATACACCTCAATAGGAAAGTACAGCTCTGTGTGAGGGTTCCTTTGCATGTATATGTATTTAAAACGTTTTGTGTATGTTTGTATCCTATAGACAGCGCCTGCTTCTCCTCCTATATATAAACCTCTTATCTGAACGGCCTTCTGGGAACTGTAGTCCTGGAAGCCTTCAGGCCTTCGTTGGGCCCCGCCCACTCCTCCACGGCCGTCTCTCATTGGCAGCCACTCGGGAGAAGGTGGTGCGGCTAGTGGCTCCTCCTCCTTTCCGTCTTCCTCTCCCCTCCCCTCGGAACTACGGCTCCCAGGTAACCCCGCGCGCGGTCGCTGGCTTGGCTGGGCGCTCGCCTCCTCTCCGAAGCGTCTCGGGCTCCGCAGCTGGCGGCGTTCCTTCCTGGGCTCGGCCCCCGCCTTCCCCACTCGGCCCCCGGCCGCCCCGCTCACGCGAGCCCCCGGCTTCACTTGCGGCCTAGCTCCCGTTTCGGGGCCAACCATGGCGCGGCCGTCGTCGGTGCCCAGCTCGCAGAAGGCGCTGCTGCTGGAGCTGAAGGGGCTGCAGGAGGAGCCGGTGGAGGGCTTCCGAGTCAGCCTGGTGGACGAGGGGGACCTCTACAACTGGGAGGTGGCCATCTTCGGGCCCCCCAACACCCACTACGAGGGCGGCTACTTCAAGGTGAGGGGCCCGGGGGGATCCGGCAAAAAGGAGGCGGAGAGGCCCAGACTGAGGGGAAAAAATCCCAACGATCTCTTTATTATTTCCTTCCTCTTACAGTCTCTCATTATTTAGTACAGTTTACTCACAAGTAAGCTGCTTGGACTCCATTGGGGCCAGGGTCTAGAATTCCTCGTCTAAAGGAAACAGCGAGGCTGATTTTATAACAAAGACAAAATCCATCCCGAGGTGATAACCACCAAAAGATGGGGCGGGTGAGCTAGCTTTCATGGTGAGCTAGCTTTCCAAGCTTCAGAGACTTTTTCATGATGAGCTAGCTGTCAAAGCTTCAGAGAGTTTTTCAGGGTGAGCTAGTTTTCAGAGCTTCAGACACTTTTTCATAGTGAGCTGGCTTTTAGGGCTTCAGAGACTTTCATGGCGAGCTAGCTTTCAAAGCTTTATAGACTTCATGATGAGCTAGCTTTCAAAGCTTCAGAGACCTTTTCATAGTGAGCTAGTTTTCAGAGCTTCAGAGACTTTTTCATAGGGAGCTGGCTTTTAGGGCTTCAGAGACTTTCATGGTGAGCTAGCTAGCTTTTGAAGCTTTATAGATTTTGTCATGATGAGCTAGCTTTCAAAGCTTCACAGACTTTTTCATAGTGAGCTAGCTTTCCAGAGACTTTGTTGTGGTGAGCCAGCTTTCAAGGCTTTCCTAACTTTTTCATGGTGGAACAGCTTTCAAAGCTTCACAGACTTTTTTCATGGGGAGCTACCTTTCTGAGCTTCAGAGACTTTCGTGGTGAACCAGCTGTCAAAACTTCAGAGACTTTTTCATGGGGAGCTAGCTTTCAAAGCTTCGGAGGCTTTTTCATTGGGGGGAAGATGTTGAAAGTAGACAAGAAGTTTGATAACGCTTCCTGTAACATCCAAAATGTAGAGACTGTGACCACAACAGGGTCACTGTCTTTCTCATAATACTCTGATGAGGAAACCTGTGAAGTTTTGGAAGCTGGTCTGATGTATTTCACAATTTTGGGTTGGGCCACCAAGAGGTGGATTTTGGCTTGGAGGGGACTTTCTTACAGACAACAGAGCTAGCCGTGTAGTCAGGCTGATGTTAGAGTTTTAAAAGCTGAATATTATTATTATTATCCTTTATTTATACAGCGCCATCCATGTACATGGCGCTTCACAAAATTAATATATATATTAATATATATGATCTCTAAATGGGTGTTGGAAGCTCTTCTCAAGAACCTAAGTTTCATATATAGGCAAATCTATGTGTAAATTTCCAACAGAGTTCACATTTTGCGGTCTAAATCTGGAGACAGAATACACATTTTGTGCATACCACTGGAGCTGGGGTATAAATTCAGAGTTGGAATACATGTTTTATATGTACAAGTGGAGATGAGGTATAAAATTGAAACTAGACGCGCGTTCTTTGTGTATAAGGGAAGCTGGTGTGGAAATTTGGAACTAGAATGTGCGTTCTGTTTGTACAAAGATAGCTGGCATGTTTGAGTTAGTGCACAATTTAGGGGAAACACTGTGTACATTTGAAGCTAGAATATACATTCTGTACATATCACTGGAGTATAAATTCAGATTTAGAGTACATGTTCTTGGTCTCAACTGGTGTGTAAATTCAAAATTAGAGTACGCATTTGTGAACAAGGCTAGCAGGCAGTATAACTGACTTACGGTACATATTTTGGGTGTACAAGCAGCGTTGGTGTGCAAATTAAGGCTGGAATACACTTTCTTTGTGTAGCAGCGGAGCTAGTATGTGCCTTCTTTGTCTACAACTGAAACTGGTGTGTAGATGTATTACAGGACACATCTTTTGTGTCCAGGGAAAGCTGGTGTGTGTATTTGGAGCCGTCGTGTGTACACAGGAAGCGAGCTTATCAACTAAATTGTATTTTGAAGCAAAATACTGTGGAAATTCTAAAGCAGGATAAATATACTAAGTTTACAAACTAGTGTACAAATTCCAAGAGTTACAATGGCGCTCTCCTAAACTAGGACTCCCCAGAGCTGTTAGATTACAAATCCCATTGTCCCCTACCATTGATTATGTTGGTATAAGGTGATGGCTAGTATAAACCAACAAATTGATACAGGCTGATGGCTTCTATAGGCCAGCAAATCTAAAGTGGCATAGATTGGGAGAGACAGTTCCAAACGATGCATTCAGAATTTATTTTTGAGGCTAATGTATAGATTTTAAACATTGTGTGTATGCATACATATTTATGAATCTAATATCTACATTCAAATAGACATCTGAAGCAAGTCTATATATTCTGAGCTAGAGTAACAGGCAAGTAAAACTGGAGTACGAGTTATTTGCAAATTCTAAGAAGTAACAGCATTACAGAAATATTTCTATGTTGTCGGTATATAAGCACTGGATAAGTAAACGTAGACAAGCGCCATGTCGAGATATTGTGAAATATGGTAAACTATACCTAAATTGATTAGATAATAACACCATGATCTAAAGGCTAGTGTGTACATTCTAAGCAAAAATGTTTGTGTTCCAGGAGGGAAAAAAGAGCAAAAATCTAAATTCTGAACAGTGTCATCAGGGGTATCCATTCCTCTTTAGGGCCCATAGAGCTAAATGGGTTTTACTTTTGAGTGGTTGCTGATGGCTTCCCTGTCAGCGGGGTGGGGAATCTGGCTTTTAGTCCGAACTTTAAAGGAGGCATCCAAGATGTTAAACCTAGTTTCCCCCAGAGTTCCTGAAAGATTAAGTGTTTCTATATGTATTAGAGTGCATTTCATATATAAGCTTGAAGAAGAAAAGATTGAGAGGTGATAGAATAGCCGTCTTCCAATATCTGAAGAGATGCCGTATGGGCAGGGGTGTCAAACTCAATTTCATCAGCATTAAGGCTGCCCTCAAAGGGCCAGTTGTATCTGTAAGACTATATAAATGTATCTACTCTTCTATCATATTTAATAATTACCTCTGCATTCAATTATTCTGTGCCTCTTCCTGCCCCCTCCCTCTCTCTGTACCTGGTGAGCCCGATCCCCATATTGTGGGCCCCCAGCTGCCAGTATTGTGAAGAGGGGCCCAGCAGCCAGCGCTTGCAATCTACTTCTACTTCTGACTGCTCCTCTGTCCCACTCTGGTGAGCTGCGTGAAGCGTTGCCACGGTAACCGTCAACAACACTCTTGACAGTGAGATTTGGACAGAGGAGCAGTCGGAAGTAGAAGTAGATCCAGCCTCTCTTTAAAAACCTCCAAAGAAGGAGACTCCACCACATTCCAACGCAGCATATTCCGCTGCCGGACAGCTCTGACCGTCAGGAAGTTCTTCCTGAGGTTTAGGTGGATTCTCTTTTCCTGTGTCTTGAATCCATTGCTCCTTGTCCTAGTCTCTGGAGCAGCAGAAAACAAGCCCACTCCCTGCTCGACATGACATCCCTTCAAATATTTAAACATGGCTCTCATGTCCCCCCCAACCTTCTCTTCTGCAGATTAAACATCCCCAGCTCCCTAAGCCGCTCCTTATAGGGCTTCATGGCTTCCAGACCCTTCACCATTTTGGTCGCCCTCCTTTGGACATGCTCCAGCTTGTCAGTATCCGTGAATTGAGGTGCCCAAAACTGGACACAAGATTCCAAATGAGGTCTAACCAATGTAGAATAGAGTGGTACCATTACCTCCCTTGATCTAGACCAGTGGTTCTCAACCTGTGGGTCCCCAGATGTTCGTGGACTTCAGCTCCCAGAAGCCCCAGCCACTATGGTCAATGCTCAGGGCTTCTGGGAGCTGAAGTCCATGAACATCTGGGGACCCACAGGTTGAGAACCACTGATCTAGACATCAGACTCCTATTGATGCAACCAAGAATCACGTTGGCTTTCTTGGCTGCCACATCACACTACTGGCTCATGTTCAGTTTGTGATCTACCAAGATTCCTAGATCCCTTTCACATGTACTGTTATCCAGCCACGCGTCCCCCATCCTATATTTGTGCATTCCATTTTTTCTGCCTGGAATGCACAGATATAGGATGGGGGATGCATGGCTGGATAGCAGTACGTGCTATAGAACTTGAAAACGTCGAGCAATAGAGTTAAAAAGAACAGAGCAACAGAATGAACAGCAAAATTAACAGGAAGGCCTCAACATAAAAACACAAGATGTCCATATTGACAGTGTGTTCATCATGTGCCTTCATGTTATTTCTAACTTTTTGCAACTGTAAGGTGTTTTCTGGGGGCTAAGAGTGTGTCTCAGGCCTAAGGTCGCACGATGGGATTCCACGGCAGACTGTTGAAATAAATAAAATATCCTAGGTGTATTTAATTGTTTAGTTACTTTTTATGGGGTTATAAGTAGCCTTTTAAATGTTTCTCAAAACGTGATGAAAGATGAAAAACTTAAGTACAGGATACACAGCAAGAGCAGTAATGATAAAAGTGATGAAATTCAGCTTCATTTCCCGGTTTAAAATAAATATGTAAGTGCATAAAGATGAAGAAGTATAAGTGGTACCAAAATGTGAAGCACATATCAAATGTGGAATTATTGAAGTGTTCTCCCCTATGAGAGAGCCAGTGTAGGAGAGCAGTTTGAGCATTGGATTAATAATAATATGAATAATAATAATAATAATAATAATAATAATAATTTTTTATTTGTTACCTACCTCTCCTCAAGGCTTGAGGCGAGGTACAACAGGGGTTAAAATACAATTAAAGACATGTTATAATTAAAATACACTAAAAACATAAAACCATTTAAGATGCAAATAGATTGTAGTTACAATATGTTATTAAAACACATCATCTTTAAAAATAGACTGACTAAATTAGAGCTCTGGAGAGCAGGGTTCAAGTACCCACCCAGGCATGGAAACCCACTGGGTGACCGGAGGCGAGTCACACTCTCTCAGCCTCAGAGGAAGACAAGGCCAAATTTTGGGCAGAAAACCCCACGATAAGGTTTGCCTTAAACATAAGTCAGATATAATAATGGCTAACCTTTCCTTGTGTACAAAAAATGTCCCTTGGAAACAGCAAAGGCGATTTCTGAGCAGACCTGTGTAGGTTGAGACTGCAAAGTGTGTCAACACAGAAATAAACCTAAGCTGAAATATCAGTGTTTACGCTTCTTGCTGAGTAAGTTCCTTTGACCTCAGTGGACCAACCCCGGTTCCAAGTAGTTGAGATTCTAAGAATAAATCTTAAGCTGAGTGACTTATTATTTCTGAGTAAACAAGGAGAAGGAATGTGCTGTAAAAACTCCGGGCCTCTTTTCTTCCATGGGGACTTTCGACATCTCCGCAGTAGGCTCTTCCCAGTTACACTAGGGAAAGATTCACAAAAGATTTTAATCCACCTTCCTTTGCTCATAACCTGATTGCCAGGGATAATGGGACTTTTAGTCCCAACACGTTTTTTATAACTCCAAATTGTGGAAGGGCGGGCTGGGATGATTCACTTCCTCCTTGGCTTCAACCTGAATCAGAGTAAGAAATCTTTGTCCGTCTGTCGGACTGCAATTGCCATCAGCACAGCCAGCGGCAAGGCATAATGGGACTTGCAGTCCAACAATTCCTGAAGCTCTGCAGGCCTCCTCCTGTTCTAAATGGTTGAAATGTTTTCCCCCGTAATATTAGGAAGAGTATCAGCATATATGTTTTCCTGCACATATACAGAAAAGACACTACTATTTAAATATTTGTACTTTTAAATGAATGAAATGAGTCTCTTCAGTGACAAGCAGTTATTCCCCATAATATTTATAAGTAAGGTGTTTTTTAAAACTCACCCTGTCCCATTTCGCTTTCTCCACCCTCAAAGGAAACACCATTTCTTTACTGCTAATGGCTCAAATTTTTCTTGTCTTTATCTCATAGGATTAGTCTGAATAGACTTTTTCGTTCTGGTCAGAAAAATGACTACATTTTAAAGACTATTTCCGGCAAACAGCAAGGTTTTGAGGAAGTTCCCCCTTTTCTCCTCTAATAAAACACACTTAATAATAGTGTTGTTGTTTTTTCCCCCCTTCACTGCTGGAAGCATTCTGTAAACTAATATGGGATGTAGGAGTCCCGTCGAATGAGCCTCACATATTTTGGTGGGCTTTACTCCCATAGAAGTGTGTATAGGATTGCAGCTAAAATCTCTCCTTCACTGTTCGGACTACACTTTCCAAAATCCTCTGGCTTAGGGGACTGGGAGAGCTATAAGCCCCCCAAATGTAAGTTTTCCAGTCTCTGCTCTTAACTCTGGTTAGTGGCAACATGTCCACTTCAAATCATAGTTTTAAGAAGCTGGCTTGTTTCAACCAACTATACCTGTTCTGTATTGCCTGCTGAGTTTTGGGATTGCTTCCTTTCTGTGGTTAGCAATAATGAATGTGATCCCTGTCTCTCCTTTTTTTTCTTTTGGTTTGTGGTGAAACAGGACTGATAAACATTTCTGTTAACAGCTGCCCAGCTGTGCCACGAGGCAGGAAAAAAGCAGCTGCCTCGGGCAGCAATTGCTGAGGGGTCAGCAGGGACAACCTGGCAGTCATTCCTACTTTATTTCCATTAAACATTCCTCTGACTGTTTCTCTTCTTCCAAAGCAGAGCTGGAACTACAGTCCCCAAAAGTAACTGTTCTAAGCTCTGGTCTTAACTCTAGTTAATGGAAACAAATTCCCACCTAACCATAGTTTTAAGCAGCTGGCTTGTTTCAGCTACCCATATCTATTATAAACCATAGTTTTAAGTTTTAGAAGATATATCGTGGTTATCATTGTCCAGGTTGTTTCTGACTTACAGTGATCCTAAGGGGAACCGATCTCGGGGTTTTCTTGACAAGATTTCTTCAGAAGAGACTTGGCATTACCTTCATTTGAGGCTGAGAGAGTGTGACTTGCCCAAGACCACCCAACAGGTTTCCATAGCTCAGTGGGGATTTGAATTGTGGTCTCCCAGACTCCTAGTCTCACATTCAAATCACTCCAGAAAAATGAAAGGCACAGATATAAGATGGATGACACCTGGCTTGGCCACAGGACATGTAAAAAGAATCTAAGGGTCTCAGTAGACCACAAGCTAAATATGAGTCAGCAGTGTGATGCGGCAGCTAAAAAAGCCAATGCGATTCTGGGCTGCATCAGTAGAAGTATAGTATTTAGGTCAAGGGAAGTGATGGTACTACTGTATTTTGGTTTGGTCAGACCCAGATTGGAATCCTGTGTCCAGTTCTGGTCGTCTCAGTTCAGGAAGGAGATTGACAAGCTGAAATGCGGCCAGAGGAGGGCAACCAAAGTGGTAGGTGGCCTAGGAACCATGAAGCCCTATGAGGAGCGGCTTAGGCAGCTGGGGAATGTTTAGCCTGGGTAAGAGAAGGTTAAGAGGTGACATGATAGCTATGTTTAAATATTTGAAGGGATTTCATCTGGAGGATGGAGCAAGCTTGGTTTGTGCTGCTCCAGAGATTAGGACATGGAGGAATGGCTTCAAACTTCAGAAAAAGAGATCCCACCTAAACATTAGGAAGAACTTCCTGATGGTAAGAGTTTGTTTCAGAGTTAAATGTGTTGCTGCTTCGGAGTGTGGTGGAGCCTCCTTTTTTTTGGAGGTTTTTAAAATGGCTTCAACTCTCAGGATGGGAAATTCTGTCTAAACATTTGAAAGAACTTCCTGACAGTAAGAGCAGTTCGAGCATGGAATACATGGCGTCGGAGTGTGGTGGGGTCTCCTCCTTTGGAGGTTTTCAAACAGTTGTGTGATCATCTGTTGGGGATGCTGTGATGCTGTCTTCTTACGTGGCAGAGTGGGGTTGGGCTTGATGCTCTTCGTGGTCCCTTCCAACTCTCCAATTCCACCACTGTTTCTGGCTCTCTAAATTTGCAAGAAATTTCTGATCTTGCAAGCTGTGCCGTAAGGCGAGAGAAGGACCCTTGTAGGGTTAACCTCTGCATTGCATTCAGACCTGGTCTTTGTTTCATTCTCAGTCTGGGGGCTGCTGAAAAAAAAACCCACAAAAACCAACGAGGTGGAGTTTTGTTTATTTGGGTAAATGGGTCGTGCCGACTCAGCAGCCGTAAACTCGTGGCTGAATGGAGGCCCACGTTGGGAAAGCTGTTTTGTAACCCCGGGCTTCCGGTTTCTTCCTCATCCTGACGGAATATAGGTGGGGCCGTCTGAGTCAGCTGTCGCCTCCCTCTCGGATCTGGTCGACTTTTTTTTTCTGTTGGCTCGTTTGTCTTGTAAACCTCGTCCCCCCAAGGCATGCTACCATATGAAGAGTGTGACTGCTTCCCTTTGTTGGCTGGGCCAATAATAGTCTTCAAAACATGCTTATTTTTAGTGCCCCAAACAAAAGGGATTACAAAACAGCCTTGTAAGGTAGGCCACTCTTGTTTAACCCAGATTCACAAACGAGTGTGGAGGAGCTAAAACCAGTTACTGATCCGGGGCCGGATGAGACACAGGACTCAAGAACAGTCTTGCCCCACCAGGCCTGCTCCAGATGTTTTGGATGACAGCTCCCAGCATCCCCAGCCACTGGCCACATTGGCTGATGGGAACTGAATTAAATTAAATTTTAAAATTTAGTTTTAAAAATTTTGAAACTAATTTTTTTTTTTACTTATAGTCAGGTATAAAACTCAGCCAGGTATAGTGGCTTATGATTACTACGATATTAAATGTTAAGCTGTGATCCTAGAGACCCGGGTTCGATTCCCCACTCAGCCATGGAAACCCACTCGGTGACTTTGGGCGCGTCGCACCCTCTCAGCCCCCGAAAACCCTGCGATAGGTTGGCCTTAAGGTTGCCATAAGTCGGAAATGGTTTGAATGCCCACAACCATTACAATATAACTAGACATTAATTTTGGAGGCCTGATTAGTCTTTTGTGAGTTATTTTTATTAAGACTACAAAAAAAGTAAGAAAGTATCATACAGAATAAAACAATGTAAAAAAAAGAAAATACATTACAAAATATTCAGTCATTAACAAAACACAAACATACAAAGAGAAGGGGGAAAAAACCTTACAAAGTTCATGTACTGAAAACATCTAAACATAAAGCACTTTGTCATTAGCTTCCCACTCCCCAGATCATGGTTGAGTTTGGAAGATTTTACTGCCTCAGATTTATAATTGTTTTATTATTGTATTGGCTCAAGTAGTTTAGCATTGATAATATAAATACAGTTCTCAAATGTATGAGATACACAAAAGAAAAAATTAGGGCAAAATACCGTTGGAAGCCTGATTATATACACTGCATTGTATTAATTTTTTTTTGCAGCAATGTGACTTGATTTATGAATTTTGTTTATTTCATAAATTGTGTTTCATGTTCATTTTTTTTTTCAATAAAAGAAAAAAAATGAGTTTTTCCTTTGGCCGAGGGACCAAATCGTACCTCCTTTATCAGAAAAGAGTTGAGCCTCTGTGACAACAAAGGTTGCTTTTTAGTTAGCCGTCCCCATTCTGTTTCACTTTTGTCCCCTGTTTTAAATGGTTCTGGAACAGGGAACATTACCTAGAATTCACAAAGCTTTCTGGAAAGAATTGGTTCGCAAAGAGAGAGACAGAGAGACCTCTGTTTGTCTATCACAGCATAAAAAGGAAAATTGAGATAATGGGAAGAAAATGGAATCTAGGAGCATCTTTGAGACCAACTGGTTTCTTCCAGCCAGAGCTTTGCAGGGTGTTTCGTAGTAGTTTTGTGGATAGAAATAGCCAAGTTTCTCTCCCTCTCCTTAAAATCTTGGGCCCTTTCTCAGCTGCTTCCCTCATCTCTCTCCTGCAAAAAAACCCCCTAATACCATACTGACTGGGGGTTCTGGGAGCTGCAGTTAAAAACAAAGAAGAAAAGATGACTTTTCCATGCTGGTTTTGGGTTTCGGAAATGAGCGTTCTGCAGACAAGCCTCATCCAAGGAAGAAAAGTTGGGTCATATTAAGGTGTCTAGCTGGATATTGTCTCCGCTGACTGTCAGCAGCTTTGTTTGTGTCCTTCAGGAGTCTTTCCCAAACCTACTTGGAGACACAACGGATATGCAAAGCCGAAGCCTGACTGTTGTATAAATCTTCTCCTGAAACCTGTCTGTGCCTGTGAAAAACTCTGATAGTCAGGAAGCCATGCCCTGTGAGGAGAGGCTAAGGTATGCTTGGCCTGACAAAAAGAAGGTTAAGAGGAGACATGATAGCCGTGTTTAAATATTTGAAGAGATGTCATGTTGAAAATGGAGCAAGCTTGTTTTCTGCTGCTCCAGAGACAAGGACACGGAGCAATGGATTCACGTGTCTTCACGTCCTTTCTGACTTACAGAAACTATAAGGAGGCTCTGTCACAGGGTTTTCTTGGCGAAATTTGTTGAGGGAGCTTTGCCTTTGCTTTCTTCTGAGGCTGAGAGAGTAGAACTTGCCTGGTGGGTTTCCGTGGCTGAGTGAAGATTCAAACCCTAGCCTCTAGAATCAAAATCCAACACTCAAACCACTACAACCACATTGGCTCTCCTGGACTTGTATAATCTCCTTTTTTCCCACTTACTGTCTGCCAGTTGCCCTGTAACACCCCATGTTGGGAATTGTAGCACCACTGGCATCTGAAAGGCTGTGTTTTGCCTGTCCCTATGAACTGACTGAAGGAAATTACCCGGATGAAGGTCTCGCTGGGTGTAGTTTTGGACCCTTAATGGTTAGTTTCTGCCTAAGATCCCGGGCATTAGTGTGATATCGTTGGGTAATACGACCTGTTCCAAGCAGCATCCCTTTTTGCAATTGTGAGCTTATCCGTGACAGTTCATTCACATGATACCCTTGCAAGACCTGAGCAGGGCTGTGGATGATAGGAGGGCTTGGAGATGTCTCATATGATAGAGTCATCATCAGTCAAAATTGACTTGATGGCCCTTTAAAACCTCCTAATAAAGCAATAAGAAAGAAGGTGTGCAATCTTCCATTGTCTTTCCTTATTGTGTGATGAAAACTGGGCTCACAAAGGAAATGTTGAGCAATTGCCCAGACAGTTCCTCCTTAGCTTCCAGTAAATCCCTTTCGCTGGATGTTTCCTTCTCTCCGAAGACAATGGGAGCAGTCCTGCCGGCCTTGCATTTCCTCCAGTAAGAGTGGAGGAGATACCGTTTTGTTTTTTTACCAGTGCATCGTCTCTGGCTAAGCCCTGGGCATCCCAAAATGGACTCCGCCACAATTCCACCAGAGTTGCTTTTCAGGACCGCTCTCAGATAGGAGTTTTAATTAGTTGGTTTCCACCTTTGAAGCTTCCTGGCGTCTAATCTTTGCATCTGGCCGCGATCCACCTAGCTCGCATCCTTTTTTTATGAGTCGGCCCACTCGTTCCTTGGTTGCTCACGTCTTCCTGGCCTGAAACACGAGATCAGAGTGCCAGTTCTTTTTCTTTTAAGAGTTGCTTGCCCAGGGGGCAACTTTTGAGTTAGCTGTTGACAAGCCCGGCAGATTGCAGTATGGAAGGATTACCGTACACCCGGGTGGTGATCGAAACTCGAGCACAGAAATATTACGGGAGGAGGTCAAGTAGGGCGTGTGTTGTGCCGTCATTTTGCTTCACATGATTCATCGTTTTGTGTACCCGGCCGAGGTATGCTCATTTTGGCGTGGGAAGAGAGGCTTGGCTATGGAAGAAAGCATTGAATTCTGGGCCTATGGTAAAAAAGAAAAAGGATTTGTATTTCTGGGGCCTCCTTCAGCCATTGGTTGAGCTGCTGTGATGTCTCAGAATGTTCTCAAGCACTCTAGGCAACGGTACAAACGCCTGTGAGAAAGGTTACTTTGCTTTGGGAAGACGTTCCCATTGCATCTGGGATCGGGAGGCGGTGGTGCTGGTAGGAAGCTAGGTCGATGGATGCAACATTGGGGTGTTTCATAGAATCTTAGAGTTGGAAGAGACCAGAAGGGCCATCCAGTCCAAACCCCTGCCATGCATGAATACACAGTCCTGGCAGGTGGTCATCCAGCCTCTGTTTGAAAACCTCCAGAGAAAGAGATGGCTATGCTCTGAAACAACATATGCTGCTGTCAAACTGCTCTTAGCATCCAGAACTTCTTCCTAATGTTTTGATGGAATCTCTTTTCCTGAAGTTTGACACCATTGCTCCGTATCCTAGTCTCTGGAGCCGCAGAAAACAAGCTTGCTCCGTCCTCCATATGACATCCCTTCAAATATTTAAACATGGCTATCATTTCCACTCTTAACTTTCTCTAGGCTAAACATCCCCAACACCCTAAGCCGCTCCTCCTAGGTTTCATGGTTTCTGGATCTTCTACCATTTTGGTCGCCCTCCTCTGAACACCTTCCATCTTGTCCAGATCCTTCCTGAACTGTGCTGCCCAGAACTGGACACAGGATTCCAGGTGGGGTCTGACCAAAGCAGAATAGAGGGGTAACCATCACTGCCCTTGACCTAGACACTAATATAAAGGACACCATTTTGCTACTCCGTGGTACATAAGGGGACATGAACATCCATGATTTTTTTTTTATCCATGGTGTGTCTCTGTCTGCGTGTCTCCTCTCTCTCTCTATCTCCATCCATCTATGTGTGTGTCCGTCTGTCCCCAGAACCAAACCCTAGTGGATATCAAGGGCCCACCATGCACTTGTATGAAATTGAATTAAAATAAGTTACTGTGTTTCATAAGCTGTGGCTGAAGTCTAACTTGTTTTATTAATTAGTATAATTGCATCCTGCCTTTTCTCCCGTGAGCTCAAGGCTCTTCACTTCTTACTGCTGTCTACAATAACAACCCTGCAAAGTAGAATCAGGCCCAGGCGGGGAGAGGGTAACCCTCCCAAAGTCACTTGATGGCTTTTAATGGCTTATTGGGGACTTGGATCACTTGAGTTCTGGCCCAACACTCTTAACCACCAGCTCACCTGCTGTCCCATCCAAACTCATGCCGTTTGCCCTGTTATTGTTTCCAGAAACCTCTTGACCCTTATGCTGGCGGGCGGATGATGAAGTCTGACCGGCCCGACAAGCTGATGAGAGGGTAGGAAAACAAGCTGCTGGATAGATTCTCAGAAGTGGCTTACCTGCTTCTAAAGGGCTTGGTGGAAAACAGGTCCCAGTGACTCACCTGACCTTAGAAGTACCTCGGTAGCCGGACAAGCAAAGTGTGCTGTAAATTTAAGCCTTGGGCAGACGTCATCCTGACCTCCTAACCTGATGCCACAAGATCCTTGTGACGCAAGATGGGGAGGGAGGAAATAGCCAGCAGCCTGGGAAAACTGGTGGGCCAAAAATGGCCCACCGATGGCCTACCAGAAGGCTCGTGACATGGCAGAAAACAAGCTTGTTCCATCCTCTGTTTGACAGCCTTTTAAATATTTAAACATGGCTATTATGTCCCTTGTTAAAACTTCTCTTCTGCAGGCTAAACATCCCCAGCTCCGTAAGCCGCTCCTCATAGGGCTTCATGGTTTCTAGGCTTTCTACCATTTTGATCACCCTCCTCTGGACATGGCTTCGCTTTTGGGCAAAACACACACACACGCACCATTTTTAAAGAGATATGGAGTTGCAGAACTGCGGTGGGGACTTCAGGGGGTTGCACCTTGGCTGCCCTGCCGTGGGACGTTTCCTATCCCACCCACCTATCCTTGACATATCTTCTCCTTTTGCCCTCTCCACACAGGCTCGTCTCAGGTTCCCCATCGACTACCCTTATTCACCGCCAGCCTTTAGGTTCCTGACCAAAATGTGGCATCCAAACATCTACGAGGTAAGTTGTCACACCGTGAGCATAAGCTTTGGCACTGCGTTGTGCCGCTTTCATTTATTAAGGTTTAGCCTCTGAGTGTACACACAGAGAACCTCCCCTTTTGCTTCTATGTGGGTTGGAGAGTCAAAGACCACCCAACCATTCTTCTGTGTCCTAGTCTCTGGAGCAGCAGAAAACAGGCTTGCTCCATCCAAGACCTTCCTACTTGACATCATTGTTTCCATCATTGCTGCGGCCATTTTGCCCCCTGGTGTCCAACCTCTCTGCTGTCGGCTAGGCTGCTTCTTGGGTGGCAGACACAGAGTTTGGTGTCAGGGCTCTACTCCAAGCCCAATTCGAGCTGGCCAGAGGTTGCACATCCTTTGTGGGCAAGGTCACCTCTGTGATTGGTTCGCCAGTCTTGGTCTTCCAAGTGTTTTGGCCTTCTGTTCTCAGTCCACTGACCTAATGTGCAAGTATTATGGGAAGTCAAAACACATACAAGACTAACATTGGAGAACCACTGACCATCACAGCATCTTCTTTTTGTATTTCTTGTTTTGGGCCTTCAAGTAGTTGCTGACTTGTGGTAATCCTAAGACCAACCTGTCTTGGGGTGTTCTGGGCAAGATTTCTTCCGAGAAAGTTTACCATTGTCTGAGGCTGAGAGAGCGTGACTCACCCTAGATCATCTAAGGCAGTGGTTCTCAACCTGTGGGTCCCCAGATGTTTGTGGACTTCAGCTCCCAGAAGCCCTGAGCATTGACCATAGTGGCTGGGGCTTCTGGGAGCTGAAGTCCACAAACATCTGGGGACCCACAGGTTGAGAACCACTGATCTAAGGGATTCCCATGGCCAAGTGGGGATTTGAACCTGGTTTTCCTCGAATCCTAGTCCACCACTCAAACCATTACACCTTGCTGCCTCTCCTAGGGTTTTCTGACTCAGATTTTTTCCAAGGAGGTTTCCCCCTTGTGTTCCTTTGAGGGCGACAGAGAATGTGACTTGCCTAAGGCTGCCCAGTGGTGTTCTAGAGCAGAGTGGAGATTCAAACCCAGGTCCTCCCAGAGTCCCAAACTGAACCCTCAAAGCACTACCCCATGCCAGGTCTTGAGAGTTCTTCAGAATAGGTTTGCCATTTGCCTTTTCTGAAACTGAGAGCATGCAACTTGCTGAAGGTCACTCAGGCTGAAGGGAGAGTTGAACCTTGGTCTCTCAGGCTCAAACCTTAAGCGCTCAAACCACTACAGTACTCTGGCTCCATTCATATTATATATTGGCGTAAATCCTATTGTTAATCTTTCTTAGAAGAGAGCTATTTTCAGTCCATTGGATTGGATCTACAGGCACCATTCAACAACTTATGGAGCGGGTCTCCTCTAGCTGGGACTAATCAAGAGGATTCCAGCTATTATTGGATATATAAGAATAAATCATGTTTTGCCTTTCAGACGGGAGATGTTTGCATTTCTATCCTGCACCCTCCGGTGGATGACCCACAGAGTGGAGAACTGCCTTCAGAAAGGTGGAATCCCACCCAAAATGTCAGGTAAGGTTCTCTTCCCTTTAATCTCCCTTCTTTGAAATCAAAGGGTAGGAAGAGGAGAACTCTGGATTTTTTTTAAAAAAATATAGTCAACCCTCCACATCCACAGGGGTTAGGGGCACAGGAACCCCCCCCCCCAGAAAAGTGGAAAAATTGCAAAGTCTGCGTTTGGGGGAGAAGTAGGCCTAGGCATGGTGGAAAGAATGGGCGCCCAGGGTCCAAAGCAGGTCAGGGACAGGAGAAGGAAAAGCGGTGGCCCTATGCTTCCTCTCTCTCTCACCCATCTCCTCCTTTGGGTCTGTGGGACATAGGGAGAGGACTTGCCGTGCGGAGAAACCATCTTTAGCTGGCCAGGGGGCGGCTGGTGGTGGAGGAGGAAGAAGAGGACCAGAGGCGGGTGTTTAAAGGGCCGCGTTGCCAGGTTGGAGCTACCAAGAGGGAAAGTTCCTCTGGAAAAGTAGGGCCCGGGAGAGGCAGGGGTGGCAGAAATGCTCAAAGAATCGAATCCGTGAAAGTCAAACCCGTAAATGTGGAGGGTTGGCTGTATCCTTTAAAATGGATAGGGGGCAACTGAGGGCCGCATGAGCCCCCAGGAGAACCTGGAGGGCCACGTGACCCCTCTCCTCCAAGTAATTCCCCCCTCAAAACTGCCCCCAACTACTCTTCGGGAGCATTGGGCATTTTTGTCGTGTTTTTGATTCCTTGAGTCACTTTTTATTTCTAAAAAATAAAGATCTCTCCTAGGCCTGAAATAGCCATGGTAGTGAAAATGGTACTGAAAGGCAGCGAAATGCATTTTGTGTATCACAGTATATGAAAAAAGCAGCAATGAGAAATAAGTTGACCCCCGGAGCCCACAAGAAATGGGCCAAGGGGCCGTTCTGCCCACCTGGGTTTAAAATCTAAAGTAGTGAAGGTGTTAAACGAGATCTGAGCATAGCATCAGGGACGGAAATAACGCTGCATCCATCTGGCGCTGGGATTATTCCCGCAGGGTTTGCTGCATGTGTGCGTCCTTGGCATTTCCCCGAGGTTGCCCTCCGGCCTCCGCCTACGAGATGGCGGCTCCTGGCGACCATTTTGGAGCTCATGGAGCAGCGATCTGAACAAAAGAACAAGGAAAATTGAGTCCCTTGGGGAAACTCAAAGTCCTCCCCTGCTCTTGGAACGTGCCTTTTCTTCCCCTCATTTCCCTCCGAAGGGAGCAAAGCTTTGGAGATCTTCTGACCATATCAGACCTGGAGGTGATCCCAAAAGGAACCCAGGTGGATCTATCTAGAGCAGTCATTCTTAACCTAGAGTCTGGAAACCCCTGGAGGACCACAAAGCACTTTTCCTCTGTCTATCTGTAAGATTTCAAGCAGCATCAGCATTGGAAGGATAATAAAGCAAGGCTGGAGAAATACAGGGGATTCATGAAGCTCTGTTGGTGGATGCCAACAGGAGCAACTATAAGAGAGATGTGGCTGCAGAGGGTGGGGGGGTTGCGAGTGCTGACACTGCTCCCTTGTTAACAAACGAGGCAAAAAGTTATATTTGCAGGGTGTCCTTGGCAAAGAAAAGTTAAGAATCACTGATCTAGTGGCAAAATACAGCCCCCAGCTCCGTTTTTGTGGCCGCCCAGTGGGCCAAAAAGACACAAATGTGCCCTCTTGGGGGACATTTCCCACACATTTTGGGGGCTGGTCAGTCTCGTTTTAAGTCCAGCAGAGGACTTTAAAAAAAAAAAAAAAAAGGATGTTAACAGGAAGTGATTTCCACTCACTTCCTGTTTTTAAAAAAGGCCTTAGCCTCAGACTGGGAAGGACCCCCAGCTCCAGTTCTCATTCCCAGCCAGGAATGAACCTCGCTCCAATTCTTCATCCCATTGTTGTTGCTGCATGCCTTCACATGGTTTCCGACACGTGGTGACCCTAGGGCGAACCTGCCGTGGGTATTTCTGGGGCTGAGAGTGTGTGATGCGCCCAAGGTCACTCAATGGGTTTCTGTGGCTGAATGGTGAATCAAACCCTGGTCTCGAGGGTTGTAATCCAACGTTCGCACCAGTATACCATGCTGCCTCTCCTGTACCAGTCTCGAAATTCAGGAGAGCATGTAAGAGAGAATTTGATCCTTCCGCTGCCCAAGTTGATTTCCTCCAGACCGGGAAGTAAATCTGTCAGAGCGTGTTCCGAGTTTTTGTTCTGTGAGGTAGGGGGAATTTGTGTTATATTGGCTGCCCGGCAGATCATTTTCCAGCAAGGCTAGGTTGCGTATACAGTCAGCCCCCCACGTTTGCTAGGGTTAGAGTCACCCAGCCTGTGCAAAAGTTGAAAAATTTGATGACTTCTTTTGGCACTTCTCGTTCCCAGGACAATTCTCCTCAGCGTCATCTCGCTACTCAACGAGCCCAACACTTTCTCCCCAGCTAACGTCGACGCCTCCGTCATGTACCGGAAGTGGAAGGAGAGCAAAGGGAAGGATCAGGAATACACAGACATCATCAGGTGAGTGAGGGAGCCCAGCTCTCCGTGTCTCCCCACCATCCTTGGCTCACCACCCCGAAGAACCACGCCATGCAAACCCCTTAGCCAGTTTCAAGAGTTCCTGGGCATGGGTTCTTTAGCAGAGAATTTGTACCAGAGGCAGAAAGAACACAGAAAGAATAGAGAGAGGTTCCTGCATCACAAAAAGGAAGAGCAATCCCACACGCACGATTCAATTAACCTTTTACTCAAAGCTAACAATATGCACATGTGAAACGAAACAACGGGTCAGATAAGCGTAAGGACACAAAATCATTTTGAACCTTTTAGAGATCCCTTCTAGAGACTTCTTACAGGGATTATTTTTTTCTTTTCAACAGCTGTTTTTTTCTTGATAATTTCCTTTTTGCTGGCCAGACTGGATGGCCCCTGAGCTCTCTTCCAACTCTCTGATTCTATGAACCTGCTAAGCAAGTAAAGGTGAACATGTTTCCACAAATGGATCTGTTTCAGAGTATTCATCCATGACTTCCTTGACGGAGTCAATTCTCTTGTGATGCTGTTTTTCCTCTTTTCTTACCGTCCACAGCTTTACCTTTGTTCTTGTGTACCTTTACTCCTTTCCAACGTATGGTGACCGTAAGGCAAACTGATCAGGAGGTTTTCTGGGGCTGAGAGTGTGCGACACGCCCAAGATTACCCAGGGTTGAGCGGTCTCCAGGGTTGTATAGTCCAAATGCTACAGCATGTTGGCTCTCAGATTTACTCTTACCCTTTAATGAACGAGTTTTCCATCCCTCCCAACAGGAAGCAAGTCCTGGGAACCAAGGCCGACGCCGAGCGGGACGGAGTCAAGGTCCCCACGACGCTGGCGGAGTACTGTGTCAAGACCAAGACCCCGGCGCCGGACGAAGGCTCCGACCTTTTCTACGATGATTACTACGAGGACGACGAGATGGATGATGAGGTGGACAGCTGCTATGGCGACGACGATGATTCCGGCAACGAGGAGTCTTGACGGGGACCCCCTTTGCCACCCCTTCCTCCTTCCCCTCTTTTTCTACCCCTGTCCCCCTTTTCCCTTCCACCGCTGCCTCCTGCTGCTGCTCCCAATAGTAGCAATAAACTATCTGACTCTTTTACTTGAACCCAGGACGGATCCGGCTGAGACTTGGGAATCCCTGTTTGGCTTTGAGACAAAACAAAACAAAAAAAAGAGAGAACTCTACCTCAAAAGGGAGACTTGGTTTCTGCTTGAAGTGGCTGGGAAGGGGGGTGGGGGTAGTTTTTTTTTTTTTAAGGGGGGATGATAGATTGATAATTTGGCTTCACACACTATTGTGGTTTGGCTTTTTTGTTTTTCCGAAAGGGGGGAAGGGATCGGCTCGGATGTGTCTGCCGCCCTGTTATTTCGCAGCGATTTGATTATTGATAGCGCTAAGATGACGGCCAACAGGAGACTGCCGCCCCTCAAATCTGACGCAGCATCTGCGGTGGGGTTTTTGAGTGCTTTTGCTTTCTTTTTTTAAAACGTTCATTAGACCACAATACTTTGGGAGAATTCTTCACAAGGGTCATCTAAGTGTGGACGGAAGAAGGTAATAGATCCACAAGCGTGTCCACCATACTCTTATATACAAAACCACTCCTGTGAATCTGGGAATCGCGAGTTTGGGGAGGGGGTGTCCTTGCTTGGTTCGGTGTTGCAGTTCCCCTCGCAGCCGCTGGGGCGCGTTCGTGCACCGCTCACCATCTTTCCAGGTTCTGCTACCAGAGATTGTAATTCTCATTTCTCTTGGGTGTGGGAAGTGTGTTTGTTTGCTTTTTAACCCAGGGAAGTGGAAACGCAATGGAAAGAAGTGGAGAGACCATTGGTAGAAAATGGCAATTTGTTGGAACTGGTAGGGGAAAGGTGGCCTTTTTTAAAAAGAAAAAAAAGCAAGAGTTTTGTTTGTTTGATTTTTTTTAAAAAAATTGCTTTGTGGTTTCGTTCTGTGTTCATGGGTGGGTGGGGTGGGGTTTATTTTACTCCCTCCTGGTTTTGAAACTATTTAATAAAAGGAATTTGAAAGGAAGCACCGTTTGGGGTGGCAGCATTGCTATCAGTCCAGTTGAGCATACTGAAAATCAGGGTGTGGAAAAGTTACCTTTTTTTGGACTATAGTCCCACTGCCAGCCGGAGGATTCTGTAGTCCAAAAGCACAACTTTTCTAACCTGTGTGGGTAAAGATTTGGGTTAGATTGAAGTGGCAAGAGTGCCCATGGCCGCTTTTGCAGCGTGTGAAAGCAATCCACGAAGTTTCCCCACCCCCTAGTTAAAAACATTACATCGATCTAACTAAATTTAAAAATTTGAAAAATCCACAAGCTTTTCAGACAATTTTGGCCTGCACACCATGGAAAAAAAAATCCCTGAAATACACGAAAACACACAAATATTCCCCTACTCTATCCACAGAAACCCTCCACTACCCCCAAATAACCTCCATTTTCCTCTGTAGTCCTTCCCAAAATGGCAACAGGATATGCACGATTTCTGGTTGCCGTTTTGAGTGGGATTGCAGAGACTGAGCTGGCTGTGGCGCGTGCGAGAGACTTATTGGAGTAAATTGGACCATGCCGCCTATACAGCTGGGTTGGATGGCTTTGTGATCTTGTTTCCCTAAGTGGTGTTGAACTACAGCTCCCATAATCCCTAGCCGTTATGGTATATAATTAGGAAGGAGGGAGATTATTGGCCAAGTTAAATCTGGAAACTGGACTGAACTCGTTGTCGTTAACTGCTGTGAAGTCAACTTTGATTTGTGACCCTATTGAGCAGATACTTCCAAGTCACCTTTTCTCAGGTCTTGCATTTTCAGGGATGTGGCTTCCTTGACTGAGTCTGTCCATCTATAATGGGATCTTCCTTTTTTCCTACTGCCTTCTACCTTCCCAAGCGTTATTGTCTTTCCTAGTAAGTCAGGTCTTCTCATGATGCGGCCAAAGTACGACAGCCTCAGTTGAGTCATCTTGTTTTCTAGGGATGGCCTCGGGGGTCTCTTCCAACTCTGTGGTTCTAGTTGGAACCTCTTTTCTTATGGTTTGAACCCACTGGTTTGTGGTCTAGTCTCCAGAATATAGCAGACAATAGGCTCACTTCATCTTCTCTATGATGCCACCCTTCCCATAATCCCCCAGTTGGCTCCACTGGCAATTAACTTGTGCCATAGTCTGTTGGAAGTAATTATACAGTAGGATTTTGGGGTGGTTTAATTGGGAAGCAGCTAAGATTGAGAATAAAATGGCAGCTCCCCGTAGCAGCTCCTGCCTTACAGGAAAATAAGAGTGTTAAAAAATTCCCTGTTGGCCTCAGCTTCCAGAATCTCTCACTGGGCTCCAGTAGACTTGATAGTCAAAAAAGGCAACCTTTCCAAGCTCTGAGCAGCCAGGGAAAGGAGGGAAACTTGCTGCTTTACATGTTGTCTAAATTAAAATTAAATGTTAATAAGATTACACCAGGAGATTTAATAAATTAAATTTGAATAATGCATGAAATTAATAATAAATTAATGTTTAATTTAATTGTAAAGCGTATTTTAATATGGGTTACATAGTAGAAACCATCGCTGTCCTTCTAAACGTCCTGTTTATAATACTATGAAAGAGGTCATAGCAGCGCTTTCACACCTCTTTTGATCTCCCGCGCCACCCGTAGCTTCCAGAGCCCGGAGGAGGGTGGAAAGTGGTTCGAGTGGGTGGGGCCACTTGCTCCGCCCCTCTTGCTGCTGCCGTCAGTAACTAAGCGCAGCCAATCAATGAGAGAGGCAGGATTGAGGTAGGCGGGGATAGTAACAGACGTTTTAATTGGTCTATGGCAATGCCAGTTTGGAGAGGCGGCACTGCGGTTGGCCAGTATCCGTGGGAAGGGGGCGGCCCCTTTTGTTGTGTACGTGATCGACGAAGGGTGGTCCTCGGAGGGGTGGTTTCATAGCCTTTACTAAATTATAGAGATTATTTCAGCCTCTGGCTTCTCCCGCCTAGTTTTTCCCTTCCACCTCCTTCAGTCTTTCTCCCTATAGGTGATTATTTCATCAATCAAACTTCTGTCTCACAAGAAGCGCTCTCTGTAGCCCCTCTTTTCCCCGTTCACCTCAAGCACCTCTCCCTCCCCCGATTGGCTAAGGCGCCTGCCTTTCACTGCAACGTCACCCAACCGAAGCGAGTCGCTCTGCAACCACCCCCTCATCTTTTCTCTCCCTCAAACCGTCCTTCCTCACGCTCCAACGTGATTGGCCCTTCCCTTTGTTCTTCATAGCGAGCTGGCCCAATCGCCGCTCCATCCGAGGCTGGTGCCCTCCGGCCATTGGCCGCTGCCCGCGTGCCGGCTCTTTTCGTCCCTCCCTTTTCCCTAAGGGCGACCGAAGGCTGCGGAGAAGGCGAGAGAAGCCTGAGGAGAGAAGGGGGCTGAGGCAGCGATGAGGGCGGCAAGAGCCAGGCTGGCGTGGACGGCCCTGGGGGCCTTGTTTTACTTCGTGAGCGGGGCCTCCGCGGCAGGTAGGAGGAGAGGCGGACGGGCGCCTTTTCTGTGAGGGAAATTTGGGCCGCCGTGTGAGGAACTCCTGAGGGAAAAGCGTGGCCGGCCAGGAAGGGTCTTCCCGAATTGAACACTGTTCTAGATTTTTTAAAATTATTTTATATCCTTTGAAATCCCTTTCGTAATGTATTCATTACAGAACGCTGTAAGCAAAACAAACCCGGTCCTCTCGTGGCTGAATAATTACATAAAATAAATAAAAATAATAAAAGAATTGTGCAAAACAAAATTCTAAATATGATAAATGAGGGAGGCTTTACCTCCAGTTTGTAACATTTATTGCTGAATGGAGGTAAAAGTTTTCACCCCGGAACAATCCAGCCTTCGCTTAATAGGAATCTAATTCCTGGAAATCTGTTATTGTTATAGACGTGCTTTCCATTGATCATTAAAGCAGGCTTCCAAAACTTTCTTTGGATGGATTTGCGTTCAGAGGATTGAATAAAGAAAAGACCTCTTTTTTCCCACCTTTTTTTCTGAAGCTTAATTTTTTAAAAAATATTTTAGTTTATTGTTGGAAGCCGCCTGGAGTCCCGTTCTGGGAGAAAAGCAGCATATAAATGTAATAAATAAATAAATCCTGTCTGTGGGAAGGAGAAGGTGAAGGGGGAGGGGAGGGGAGGGGGTCCCAGTCCTATAATGGAGGGAAGAGGCCGAGGTGGGTTGAGACAATGTGCTATTGGGGTGGGGGAGGGATGGTGGTATAGGCTCTCCCAGTGGGGATCTAGCCTTATAATGGGATGGGAAGGGAGAAAAAGTGGTGGGAAGGGATAAGGAGGTGGGATCTGTGGTACCATAAGGCGAGGGTCCTTAACTTGGGGGTCTGCAACCCCCAAGGGGCTTCGCGATGTCCTCACAGGGGGTCCCGAAGAAGCCTTGAAGAAATAGGATGAGCATTTTCAGTCAAAACAGCAAGAGAGAAATGTGAGACAGGATCCTTCCAATAAAAATACTATAATAGGAGTGTGTGCATTCACTTTATTCCTCCCAATCTGAAGACCCTCCGCGAGCAACTTTGAATAAATATTTGGTGCATGCTTGAAACGTTGGAACTCCAAATACTTGAGATGTTGAAATTCCAAATATTTAATGAAAAAGATTTGGAAGGTTGAAATGGAAAAGATTTGAAAGTTTGAAATGGAAAAGGTTTGAAAGGTTGAAATGGAAAAGATTTGAAAGGCTGAAATTGATAATATTTGAAAGGTTGAAGTTGGAAATATTTGAAAGGCTGAAATTGATAATATTTGAAAGGTTGAAATTGAAAATATGTGAACGATATAGCTTTAAAGCTGGAGCTAAGACTTGATGGCAACAAAAGATATTTAAAGGGAGGGGGGCTCTCTAGTAAAGAAAAGGTTAAGAATAACTGGGTTAAGTGCTTTGGTTCATGATAAAGTAGAGGAAAATTTTGGAAGACTTTATTTTTTATATGACTGCGGTGGCTAGACTGTTATTTGCAAAAAAAAAAAGTTTCTCTGAACTCTGCACTTCTCTTCAAATCCAAAATACTGTTTTCTGTCAAAGCAAAACCCTGTCCCTCACTCACAAAGATATGTTTCTGCTTTTGTTCCATCTTGTTTACCCAGAAGCCCCCATCGCAGCCCCCCTGAGCCATTGTTGGTTGTCTTCAAGCCAAGTCTGTCCAACACCTCCTGCACAGAGAGTCATGCTCACAGTGGTGCTGGAGGGGTGGGGTGGGGATGAGAGGATGCCTCCATGGTATGTTGTGACACTTCCAGTTTGTTACAAGAAGGGGGTCATTTCCATATTGGGGAGGGGGAGGTAGAGGAAGGTCCCAGTCTTGAAATTGGGACCAAGGAGAGAGGATGAGAGCACAGCCCTGCAGTGTGTTGTGGGTGAGGGGGGCACATCCAGGGTAGGCAATCTGGTAATGGGAAGGGGGCAAGAGATTGAAAGGAATGGAAGGTGCGAAGGCAACTCTGTGATATGTTGTGGGCCCTCCAATATGTCTGGAAGAGAGAGCTGTTTCATAATAGGAGCAGGGGGGAGGTATCATGGCCTTGTAATTGGGAGGGGACAGAAGAGCAAGAGGCTGATGAAAGGGAGAATGAGAAGACAGCCCTGCAATATATGAGGTCAATCTTACAGGGGTGGAGACTGCCTTATGGGACAGGATGAGAGGCTGAAGAGAGGAAATAGTCCTATGACACAATACTCCTATGGCACAACTCACAGGCTGGAAGGAAACTATTGACATAATGGGAGAGGATGATCTTGTGCATCTTCTGGTGGTGGGGGGAACTGGGGTAGTATGAGCAACTTAACAGAATTCCTTTCCCATCATGTCAAGATGGGTTTAGTGTTGTTTTGCTTCTTGCTTTATGCTACTGTTAAATTCCTCCTGATGTTACAGGATGACTTCCTCAAGTCTATTCCTGTTCAAAACAGGCAAAATATATAGAATGCTTGTCCAGCTTATCCGTCGTGGGGAAAAGGACCAGAAATTAGCAGAGACAACCAAAAACCATAATCAATTATGCCTATAACATAAAACAGAAAAATCATCCAACAATCCATTAGAAGCACAGAGAAAAGGAACAGACTTCACCCATCGACTAAATCAGCGGTGGACAACTGTAGCCTTCCATATATCTTCAGACTGGAGCTCCCATAAACCTCTAATGGTGATGTTCACTAGCACTAGTGGGAATTGTACGTCAAAACCATTTGGAGGACCACGATGCTCTAAAATATAGCAAGGTACGGAGATCTTTGGGAAAGAAGTCCTACATGCAGCATTGCACTAAACTGAAGGCCCTCTTCCACCTTTGCCAGCTGCCCAGCTTGTGATAACACAGACACCCAAAGTATTCTTTGCTGCTGAGGTTCAGGCCCTTCCCTGAAGGAGATACAGTCTAAACCTCAGTATTTGGGAGACAGACACGCTCATACATGTAGAGCGTTTGTAATAATAATAGAAGATAATATCCTGTTGCTAGCATCGCCATTATGGTTAAAGTGGTGGAGAGAGGGCTCCTGTGTTGCAGAAACCGCTTCAGGGGTGGGCAGGGGGGAAAGCAAGTATGTCTTGACTTGAGCACGGGAAGATGCATTGCGCACATGCCCTTTATGTAATCCTTGTTGTGGGTGGGCCATCCTGAGGAGGAGAGGAGGATGTGTTAGGTTGGCTCTGATTGCTTGAAGCTGCTTCTGGCTTGCAGTCTGTTTTGTGTACTAATGAATAGCTATTTGCTGATTTGAGGGAAAGCAAATAGGAGTAATGGCTAGGGCGGGAGGAGGGTAGCAAGCACTAAAATTTGCCTGTGTACTCTCTTTGGGAATTCCAGTTCTACCCCTGTCAGTGTAGCTACACCCCCAGTTTTGCTTCTTAGGCCTGGCTCTCATGGATTCATACATTCTCCCAGGGAGACTCAAGTGATGGCATCCTTCTGCTTAAGAGAACTGTTTTTAAAATAAACTTGCGTGAAAAGAATTCTAGCCAACTCTTGTTACTGGCATGCTAGATTTGTATATGTGAGGATTTCTGAGAGCTTCCAACAACTATTTTAAGTGAAGTCCAAATACTGGTGTTGGACTCTAACTGCCATCATCCTTTGCCATTAGTCTTGGTGATTAGGGACAATAGTTGCTCCAGTCAGAATGTCTGAAGACCTAAGTTTGGGATATAATATTAAAGCATGTTCCTTTTTTATATGTAATAATGTAGTACTGATATTATTTTGGGTATGCATATTATTTTGAGTATGTATGTATGCATGGGCTCTTCTTTGCCTGAAGGCTGAGGTCTCTCTTCTTTCTTCCCTGCCCCAGTTTTTAGTAAGGCTGTACCCCAATTTGAGTTTATCTCCTGTCTTAACTAATTAAATTTGAAGAAACGTGAAATACCAAGATCTTAGTACAGTGCCCTTTAGAGGAAACATTATTTTTAAGACAACAGCATTATTTGTTCATTATAACATTATTCATTGTTTGAGGGTAGAGTCTTCTTCTGCCCTTTTACATTTCTAATTCTGCAGGATATGAAAGAAAAATATAGAGAAAAAGAGGGATTTAATAGCCTTTCCTTCTCAGACTCTTTGGGAAGGCTCTTGGATATTGACGTGACAAGGAAAGTGGAGACCAAAGGGGGAAAAATGTGAAGCACAGTGAGGAAGGCTGGTATGGATGCTGTGGAATATATTATGAAGGTGGAACAAGAGAGAGTGTAACAGCTCTTGGGATCAGAAGTGCCTTAAGAAATCAATATAAGCCCTGTGGGTGAGCTGTGGTCACTTATCTTAAAGTTAGGGCCTGTGATAAGGAGAGCAGAATAAAGGAATCTGTATGCCCAGTCCCAAATTTTGGGCAGAACGAACATTATCTTGTATGTGAAAGGGGTTAATGAGCCCATTGTAGGAGAAGGAGTAAGAACACCCTTCAGGTGTAAAAGATAGTATCTCAGGGGAGGTGGGTTGAGCATGATGGCTTCCTCTGACACTTCATGGAGGAACAGTGACACAGATTCAGGTCAGGATTAGGTTTAAAGGAATAGCCCAAGGCTTTCAGGACGAGTTCCTTCCTCTCCCTTTATATTCCAAGAGGCATACAAGAACAAGGCAATCACAGGAAGATAGATGGACCCGAGATGAGAGGTAAAGGAGCCAGGTGCCGGTTGAGACAAGCTTAAGGTGGCAGTACAGAAACAAATAAGGAGATATTTATCTCTAGTTGGAGTGCCGGTATGGGTCTTTTGGGGTAGACACTTGAAGAAGCTGATAAGAAAACATGTGCATTTCTAAGGGGAATGTGTAGTTTAGTACAAACCTGCAAAGATTCTCTATCTCCATCATGAAATAAAGCATCACTGTCACAAGGACTCCGGAGTTGGGGCAAAGACTGGAAAATAATATTTCTGTTTCACTCTTTTGCATCCAGTGGGGTGGACCTGGTTTTCATGTTGCACTGGAAACATGAGCTGCCCTGTAGTTGGGGTGGGCTGCATTGGAGCAAAGTGGAGCTTACATTATTTTAATAGCCAATGGTGAACAATGAATTATTTATTTGTTGATAGCCTGGGTTGCTTTCCATTTATCTTGGTGTAATGGATATGTGTTTTATAGCTGCCCTAGAGCCTATCCTGGCAGAAAGACAGGGTGTAAATACCATAAACAAACAAACAAAGTATGGTACTTTGCAGCCCTACTTGGGAAGCAGAGGAGGGCTGAAATTGCCTCTTTATTCTGAGCAATGAAACACCTTTTATTATGTGACTATGTGTTCTATACAAGTGGTACTTTTTTTTAAAACTTTTTATTTTTTCTAAAAAAAGTTTTATTTTTTCTAAAAAATATACATACTAAACAGAATTTATGTAGATTACCAATTGAAATTGTTTTCTATCAGGTTTGGATATTTAACATTTAAACAACATCAAATGTGAAAACATAGGATACTTTTTTTTAGTAGATAGTACTTTGGTCCTGTTGGGTGCAAATTTGCTGGGGTTTTTTCCCTGCTTGCCTGGGTTCCGCCATCTCTAATTACAGCGTGGGAATGCCCTGGGGATATGTGAAAACGAGTTCCTTGTAAAAAGGAGAGAGTTTCTAAGATGGCACCCATATTAATGAAGATGGTAGGTGGTCAAAGAGGTGAGTATTGGGAGTCATCAGACGCCTTTGAAAGTAAGGGGAAAGTTTAATATGCATAAAGGTCCTGTGATTTAAAATAAGAGCAGGAGGAAATGCTTTGAGCATGAAAGGAGACAGTTGGAATGAGAGAGGGAATAAAACCTAGGTGATACTTCTTGTATAAATTATCAGCAACCCTTGGCCTGGATTGAGATTTGCCAAAGTGTGGCTCTTTACTAGGTGTGGTGAAAGCTGCTCTAAAATAGACCTTTTGGTCACTGAAAAGCGTTGTTTATCTTCTCTTACTTGCCCAATTCTAGAAGTGGAGAAAAGGAGACCAAGAGAGCTGGACAAGACACTTTAATGGGACTCTTCAATCTATTTAAAATAGCCTTTTTCTCTCTGTGTTTCCTGGGGCTGGGAGATAATTCACTGAAGGAAATGTTCCCCATAAAGATAAGTGCAATTAACATTTGCTGTTTTTAAGGCAAAGCTGGTTTGATCCTGTTCCTCGTCCCCACTTGCCTACAAAGATTTCTTTTCCCCTCTCTGTTCTCAGTAGTAAAATAAATGTTATAAGTTGGTTTCTTTCTAACAGCTTAACAACTAGGCAGGAAGATTTCATTGGCCCGCATAAAACTTGACCGTGCTGGCTGTGGACGATGTCTGTTGTAGTTGAACATGTCTGGAAAGCATCAGATTGGGAGTGCTGTGGGTTAATGCATTTATCATTTGATCTAAAGCTACTGGTTTTTCGACTAGAACAGAGCTAAACAGGCATGGTTTTTAAATTGATACCATTCCTATTGACCATGCACGAACTGGTATTTCGTGGCTTTTAAAATTGTTTCAGTTTGCTTTGAAAACAGCGGGCGACTATGAAGTCTTCCTGCACAAATGATCTTCAACCCCCTGCAGTTTTACTCACTTTAAGGTTTACACTCAGCAGAAGATGGCAAGTGGAAACAGTCAAAGGTGTTGTAATTCATTGCTCTGCAATGGTAGGATCCCTTTGCCCTTCCTGTGTTTAGGTGAGAGTTCTTGCATGGGGAGAAAAAGACCCCTTTTAATTCAGAATCTGGGAGACAGAAACAACATGTTCAAAGTAACTTTTTTCTGTTTTTTTAACTGAAAAAGTACCATGCTGCTCAGTCACTGAAATTTTATTACTTATGAAAATACAGACTTTTCCCCTCAAAGAAGATATCAGCATTCAGCAATAATCCCCAAGATAGATGCTCTTTTGCTTGCATTGTCTAATTCTGTTGTTTTTTAAATTCTGTTAAGGCTCATTAGTGTTAATAACCAACGAAGCTCCTCAAGATTAAGAGTTTACAACTGCAGTCTGGTACGTAATCAGCTCACACTGAAAGATCTTTCCCGTGAGAGGCTAAGAACCTGTCTGAGGCTGGCTTGTTCTGCCTCCTTCGGCCACCCTCTGTGGTACTCCTCTTTTTCAAGAGGTGTCTCAGAATATCTTGATGTGTCTGGCTGACATTTCTAGCTATCTTGTTCTCCCAGATGTGAAGGTCACTTTGAGAGTGTTAGCTGTTTCAAGAGTGTTAGCTGTTTTTATACGTGTTGATTCAGTTCACAGACTCAGGGTGATTTAGAATACTGTCCAGCAGTGGATAAAAAGGAGTTCCTTGCCGAAGGAGAGAGTGGGGTGGCCAAATGAGGACAGTCCTCTGTACCATGGTGTTACAAAATATTTCTTTGTTTTACTTTTGTGTGTGCAGCGCTCTCCATAACAAACTTGTTCAGCGGGTTAAGCGGTCAGTGACTTGTCCCTGGCTCTTCTGCACGTCTCTTGATGCTTGCCTACTCTAGTTTGGTCCTTGCACAGGATTTGGGTTACACATATCCAAGGCCAGAACGCTTGCTCCTTGAGCCACAAGGCCTCCATGTCGTGGAGCATCACGACCGACAATTCAGTTGGGTTAACAGACACTGACCTCCGTGTACAAACCAGGGGATTAATGTTTGATCAGACCAATCTTTGAGCAGATCATTAGCTTAGCTGCCCCGAGAATGCGCATGTGACACAGCTTTTCCAGTTACTGTTCAGCTCCTGTTGGAACTGTAAAATGGAAGCTGAAAGCAACATTGTAGAAAACATCAGTGATTCTCTTCAGCAGTTTAATTTTCGGGAGTGATATTTGTTGGTGGGTGCCTTCAAGTTGCTTCTGACTTCCAGCAACCCAAAGGCAAACTTATGGGGTTTTGTTGGCAAATTTTTTATTCAAAGGAGGTTTTCCATAACCTTCCTCTAATGCTAAGAGAATGTAACTTTCCCAGGGGGTTTTCATGGCTGTTTTGAACCTGGTCTCCAGCATCCCAGTCAGCATTGTTTGGTGTAGGTGCTTTGAGTGGTGTAGGCAGACTTCCTAATTGAATCGTCCAAAAAGATTTATTGAAATTAGGAGTTGAAATGTCTTTGAGCATGTGGAGCTGCAGGGCTGTAATCATTCCTCTAGCCCAGTAAAGTCTAAAACTGCCAACAGCAGGAGCTTTTCCCTGCCAGGCTACCTGACTTCCTTTTAAATGGAGATGCTGGGTGTTGAACTGGGGCCTTAAGCCTGTGACCTGCTGGACAGAGAGGGGCCACTATTGATCCTTGAGTTATCTTTCCATTTCCATGAGGCCCCTTGCAGTTTGCCTGTTAGGCTAACTAAGAGCTGTGTCGCCTTCCCATCCCCCCCCACCAAAAATAAAAAACCACCCTCTTGCCACTCTGATGTCCAAGACATTTGCTAATAAAGGATGCTCTCTTGAATTGCTTTGTTGTGCCTAGATTTGCCTGGAAGAGGTAGCAACCAAGTTTATGTGGATAACAAAAAAGGAAACACTTTAGAGGGTGATGGATTTTTCCCTCCTTTGAATGAGGCTCTTGGTGGGAAGAGGAGCTCTTTCTGCCTGGGAATGAGCATTGCTAGATTTGTCCAGTTTGTGTGTCCTGGGGCTGCACTTTGATCGATCTGCTTAGTTACTGTGTCTCCGATCCCTCATGCCTTTTTCTCCTAAACAATTTATCTTATGTTCACAGAAAAACAACTGATTTCATAATGGTCTAGATATCTTCAGATTTCTTACCCTTTTTCTCCTGAATTTGTTTTATTCTCTTTATCTGTCCTTAGTTGTTTTCAGCATAGGTCAGAAAAGAGAGAGAGAGAGACCAGGTTCAGGTGGGTCTCCTTTTTAATTTGCTGTTGTTTTTTTGTTGGAGAGCTACCGTCCAGATTTGCTCTCTGGTGCCAGTTCTGAGCCTCCCTGTTGTTAACAGGAAGCCTCCGCCTAGTCAAGGAATGAATTTTTCTCCAGACCTAGGGCATATTGATGTGAGGTCAAAAAGTCACCTGCCGGATTTCTTCAGCTTAATCTGTCTTGAATGTTGTTGTCTCAGGTCTGCCCTGCTTTGGCCAGCAGGTACCCGTGAGAAGAGCTTTGAAGAAAGAAGTTATAAACAGCATTGTTACTTTTTTACTGGTTTTGCTAGCAAAGGTTTAACAGAGCCACATTTCAAAAATAACCTAACAAGTTGAGGGAAAATCACTTTATTGCTATAATGAGTAACAGTATCTAGTTACATTTCAAACTTTTAAAAAGTATCTTCAGACATTTTAGAAGCATTGCAACAGGGATTCTTCATGTTTTTTAAAGAAAAGGCAACAAAAATGTAATGAGAAACCAGGCTACCTTTTAGACACTAACCAGTAAAGAGAGTGAATTGCTTTGTAAATACTATAAAGGCAAATGGAAATGGGTTGGTTTTTAAAAGTAACTTTCAAAGTTCTGGCATTTGTGTATCTCTGATTTCTAGAACTGTAGGACGTGGTGACTGTTATCCGAAGGAACAGGCCCTGCTAGCTGGGCGTGTGTGTGATTAGAGCCAGTGCTTTGTATCTGTGAAAGCATGTGGCACTTTGCCAGGACCAGCAGCAAGGAGATGGTTAGTTGGCCGTATCTGTCCGATACTGTCTGCACACCCACAGCTCCTCCCCATGTCCTGGCTCAAAGTGGGGAGCGTCTGTTTATAGTTGAAGGTGACTTTACTTTGGAGCGAAAGAGCAGATCATGTGTTTTTCCTTGGGGCGGTTATGCATGAGTGGTTACATATAAACTAGTGGGACAGAACTGGTGTCCACCTCCTGTAACTTTCAGCAGGGCTCTGCCTTTCTTGGTCAGAGCTAGTTTTTGCCACCCCAGCTGAGAATTTAAAAGTGGCTGCTTCCCAGCTGCAACTTGTGGAACGTTGAGAGCTTGTTCAGTACTTGGTGCCAACAAAAGTAAGCCCCATACAGTGATCTTGGCCAGTCTGATATCCTCTAGATGTTTTCAACATCACTCTTATTCCTAGCCATTATGACCTGGCCATGGTGATTAGGTATACTCGCCCACATCTGGGGGGCATCAGATTGGAGAAAGCCATTGTGTAGAACAGCAGTTCTTAACTTGTTCTCTGCAGACCCCTGGCAGGGGGCATGGTGTCCTGGGCATTCCCTTCAGGAGCAAGGGCATGGGGGAGTTGCTTCTGTGGATGTGGACCCTGACTGAGGAGCAATGTGAGTCTCTCTCATACACACACACACACACACATATACAGAGTTCAAGCATCATCCAAAAAAATACACCCAAGATTGACCACAAATAGTCATTAAAGGAATTGTGAGATACCAGCTTCTTCCCACTGGGATAGTTTGCTTCTTCCCTCTTTGAAAAAGGACGCTTCCATATGCCCCCACTGCTATCACTCCTTGTTGGTTTCTGTGAAACTTAATCCCAAGTAACTATACTTGAATCTCATTTCTGCCCATGATCAGTGAGAGATTTCCTCTTAAGTACATGTGTGGGCACATGCAGAGAAGGGACAAGGTAACAGACCTCCTGCTTTCTGTTAGAACCAAGGGTTTCCACTGAGCCAACCCTGCCAGATAGTCTACACACCAGCTGTTATTATAATTATTAATATTTTAATTTGTACAGACCCATTCAAATAAAAATACTGTACTAGCAGTGTGTGCCTTAATTATGTCTCTCTTCTCTCTAAATGTGAAGATCCTTGATAAGCAACTTTAAATAAATATTTGATGCATTTTAGGGCTTTAAAATCTTGAGTGTAATCTTGGTCAGCTGCAGCAACAAAAGATATTTAGCAGGCGGCCCTTGTAAAGAAAAGGTTAAGAACCAGTGATATAGAAGCAAGGAACTCCATATGAGGAAAAATGATGCAACTCAGCCCTTTTTTTGGGATGTAGTAATTACATGCTTGAACGTACATGTTAAAACAAGCAGACCTTTGCATATTTAACATTATTATGGCGGGAAGATGACTAGATGATGCTGGTAGAGCGCATTGGTTTGTTATCATCTCCATTTCCTCTCCTGTTGGCCTTGACTCTTTAATCTTTTGGAGGTTCGCACACAGAGGATGAAGATGACATGGATGCAGTACTCTAGGTGCATAGTCAGGGGAAACCAGACAATTTTTTTTGTCTTCTGTTTTTAATCAGAAACATGATTTTTCAGATATGAGCTTAGGGCTGAGCATAAATGTGCCATCTGTCTGCCAGCAGCCAGTGTGTGCCTTTGCCCATTTTGGGCATTCTTGGACACTCACACTCCAGCTTGGCCCTTGATTCGGTGTGTCTCCTACTTCAAAGACTAGTGCTATTTTAAATCAATACCCCTGTGAATTCAAACAGCAGCTGGGTTGTCTAGCCAGGCTGACTTAGGAAGGAGGCTGGCCCTTCTGACCTTTAGAGCTTGGTTATTTAATGAATTTCTCTACTGCCCTTCAAACAAAAAATACTCCTTGGGAGGTTCATAACCATGAAATCACTACGTTAAGTAAAATAAGCTTCGGACCCCTAGTAGAACTCATACTTTACTTACAGTTATGTGAAATGCTTCTTTGTTTTGAAAACCCAAGCCACTTAAAGTTACTGTTAAAATGTCCTAATTGGGTAGGGGAGTCTTCAGAATTACGCGATTCTGTAGTTGCTTAATTCTGGAGAATTTCCTTTGCAGTTACAGAATATCCCTTACATCAGGAGGAGGTAAATCCACCAAAGAACAATACCTATATTGGCCAACCAAAATGGACACAATGCTATGCAAGCTTTGAAAGCTCCACTGGCTTCTTCATTCAGCCAAAACACATTTTTAAAAAAATCATACATGCGAAGAAAAATTATGATTATTACCTGTCTTTTATTGCCCTGTGTCCCATTAACCAAGTATTGTATGAAGTTGTGTTTCATTTTGTCAACCTGAACTGAGCGCCAGTTAATTTCCTGGGGTGATCCTGAATTTTAGTGTTATATAGAGGCAGCAAAACCCACATTATGCCCTCTTTGCTCCAGTGTGTACAGTTTCTTTTTTTCTCTTGGCAACAACTCCTTTCCAAAAGTCCCAGCTAGCAATCAGTGTCCTTTCAAAACACACATTGATAGGTGAACAGCATTCTCCACCAAGGGAATTGGGACCAGCCGGTCAGGTTGCTATTCAGCCTCTTTGACTTCTTCAAATTGAGGTGCCAAATTTAGGAAGTGTTTCAAATGTGGGAATTTTTACTTATCCTAGTATGTGTTTCGCTACAGTACAGCTTTTGTGGAGTTTTAAGAGAGCAAAGCAGAGCATTGGTAGTCTGACTAAGAGATGATGAGTCAGCCATGACTAGACAGGATGCAACGTGCTGCTCATGTAATTGAAGCAATTTAAAGTTCCAGAAGAAAAAAAGATGCATGATCATTTAACAAGCTGTGTTGAGTATGAAAGTGTATATGGGGAAGGGGGGAAGTGTCGGGTTCGTGATTCATCATGAATCTGATGAAAATAAGAAATCGTGTTTGAGATCATATAATCACATCAGGTAAATTTTTCACATCCAAAAAAATGGATCAGAGGCCAATAGGACATCTCTAGGCGGCATACTGGCCCTGATAGCTAGCGTGCTTTTTCCCTTCCTCTCAGTATTTCAATGATTGACTTAAATGAGGTTTCCAGTTGTAAGATGCTTATCTTCCCAAACAAGCCCGCAGGCTAACTGGTTGTTAAAACAGCTATCTAAACTCGGTAACAGGTTATAGCTTTCCTGACTCTGAATTATGAGATATCTTTTGGCCAAGAGGCGTAAGCGTTTAAGCATTCTTCCAGCTGCAGCCTGGAGCAACATTTGCTTTGACTTTGACTTAAGAGAGGAATGTTCTTTGTCAGTGCCAAAGTACCTTTAAGGACTACCTCACACACACAGTAGTTCTCTCCAAACAGTCCATATCCCTTCCTAACCTTTGGGAAAAATATTAATGTATCTCATTCCAAACCACACCAACCTATTTCGCAATTTGCAAAGTTTTTTTTTTTTTGAAGCCATCATCAATGACCCCAGTTGAACCCTTTGTACTTTGTTCCTTTCATCATAATAGAAATGCATTTCTGACACTAGTTTCTTGTTAGATGCTCTAGTACAGTCCCCCCCTTCTCTTCCTGAGAGCTGAGGGCCAAGCGGTGCTATTGTTTTGGTATTAAACCTTAATTTATTTGGGTGAGGCTTTAAGAAGAAAGACTTTGCACCCAATCTTGGTAAAACATTTTCTGACTTTTTTTTTTTTTACTGACTATTTGTTGACTTAAATGCTATATTTTGCAAGGTTCTACATCCCCCTTGATTTGCTGAGAAGTTAGGAGGGACGGCGGGTTTTGGAGCAGGTTGGCTAGTACGGAGAGAGTTGGCCAAATACGTTGATAGAAAGGACTGCGCACAATGCTGCCCAGTCAGTATGGCTGGGCCGTGCGCCAGGAGTTATCCAAGCTGGGTCAGCTGACCATATGGGCCACATGAGGGTAAGCAAGGGAACACTTATTCCCCTTCTGTGGTGCACCGGAGGACGTGCTCACACTAGTGCATGCTCTTTCCCTGCAATTGTTGTCTAAATAGCCCTGTCTTTGTACCTTGGCATACCTGGAAAGAACTGGCTGGTTTCACGTGGAGAGGGCATTGTCCTTTGACAATTGCCAGGCTGTGTGGCATCATTGGACAATTGGCACAGACATTGCTGTTAACATCTTCTCTGTTAACTTGTCTCTTAACAATCTGCCTTACTGAGTTATTTTCCCCTTTTTCACAGTAGGAAATTGAGAGCAGTTCGACAATGGAATATGCTGCCTCAGAGTGTGGTGAAGTCTCCTCCTTTAGGGGTTTTTAAATAGAGGGTGGATGGCCATCTGTCAGGAATGCTTTCATGGTGTGTTACTGCGTGGCAGGGGGTTGGACTTGATAGTGTCTTCCAACTTTCTGATTTTATGAAGCAAACAGTATGAACTAACGTATAGAGGAGAATTCTCACACTCAGGAAGGGCTTAAACATTTGACAGAAGGCCACCAAATATAGCCGCATGCACAGTTGCCCCTAAAATAGAAGGGAATTGGGGATCTTTTGCCTGTGCGGAGTTTAAGCGGATGTTGGTTTGGGTGGAAGATGACTGCTCCATAATGCTATGAACTCTCTGCTGACAGCTGTGAAAAGCAAAGGGTCTTTATAAAAACACCCACAATAGGTGTTTTAACACTAATTTTCATGGGCCGTGTTTGAACTATCCATACACAGAACATGTGGGAATTTGGCTACTTTCTGTCAAGTGCTTTATGGAACCACTGTATAAGAAGACATTTGGAGCCTGGGATGGGTTGGTTTGTTTATCTTTCATTACCTGAGACCAAGCTGTTTGTTGCATGACTCCATAAGCCGCTTCCAAAGCTTCTCAGGTTGTTCAGAAGTCCTGTTTGGTGAAGAATGCGATCACCTAAGAAAGATGGGTCTGCTGTGTGCAGAACGCACAGTAATTGTTTAGATTTGGGAATGCTATGGTTGGAAGATCCAGCACCAGTAAGAACAAGTAGGCAGTACTTTTTCTCTTCTTGCATATTCTGGGTCCATGTATAGGCCAAGCAGTATCATTGGAGACTGTAAGATCTTGCTGGCTTTGGCTGCATTCTGTTTTCCCCAAAGCTAATCATTATCTTTCCAGGGAAGGAAGTACTGAGGGAGGGGCAGAAGTTACTGTTGTGTCTTTTTTTCAAATTTTCTAATCTTTGTCTTTGCACTCTCTTGCACTAATGCTTTGCACTAACACCTCTTCAACTTGTAGCTGGCTTTATAAAGTCGCCATTGTCTCAAAAGAAACTGACTGAAGACAGTGTGGAACTATACTGCGAGGCCATCGGCAATCCCATCCCGGAGATCCAGTGGTGGTTTGAAGGGGCCGAGCCCAACGAGACGGCCGTCCAGCTCTGGGACGGGGCCTGGCAGGACCGGGTCAAAATCAACGCCACTTACAAGCAACACTCCACCAGTACCATCTCTGTCGCCAACCTCACGCTCAACGACTCTGGCACATACGAATGCCGGGCGAGCAACGACCCAGATCGCAACCACTTGTCGAAGAGTCCCAAAATCAAGTGGATCCGTTCCCAGGCGAACGTGATTGTCATTGAGCGTGAGTGGCAGCCCCACCTGTCCAGGTGTTGGCATCCACTTGGGCACAGCAATGTCTCAAGCTTTGCCATGCCTATGTGCCTCCCTGTTTCACGTGTGTCCTGTGAGAACCCACTTGCACTTCCTGCCCTAACCATGTAGAATTCAGCAAGATTTCCCAGCTCCTGCGAATCCCTCTCACCGTTGGTGGGTGACCTGCTATGGCCCTGCTCAAAAAGGGTTGTAAATTCCTATTCAGGAAATATCGTGTGCCAGTCCTTTACCATTGAGCACCTAAAGAGCTTGAATGCCTGCCTATTTCTCCTTGGTGTTCCTGTCCACATATGCAGAATGCAAGTCTTTTGGCTTCCAGCCGCCACTAGTAAACCAATCCTTTTCCTTTCAGCTCTTTCCAGTTTTTCTTCCTGAATATATGTGTCTCTAGAGCTACACCCTCGCTTTCTTGTATGCTTTTCTACCTTGTGTAGGGGCTCAAGTTGTGGGGTGGGTTAAAACTGTGCCTGTGGTAATTGCAACCATTTTTGAAATGGCCGTACTGTCTCCGTGCAACACCAGGAATGTGCTGCTGAACAGCCAGTGAGCTCATTGCTTCTCTGTTCCCCCTCCTTTGCAGAGCTGAAAGTCTATATTTCCCAGCAGCAGGAGAAACTGCTTACTTAATGGTAGACGCCTGGAACAAACAAATTGAATGTGACATTTCCTCAGTTTGGATTTTTTGACAGGTGGAGCATTTCACCCGCTGTCTTGCTATCTGCCGTTGCCAGTGGTTTTCAGATCCTGTTCAGGAAACCCCAAGACTCCTTGGAAGATTATCAAGGATTCCTTGGTTGGAAAATCAGAAATGGCAGATCAGTGAAATTTCTCTTTCGATAGAAATTTTTTCAACCAGGAGTGTCAGATATGGTCCCAAGTCTTGAGGTTCCCCACCGTGGCTGTGCCACTGAACACACTGAGAATGCTGTAGAATTAGCTCAGCTTCCTTAGAAAACATTCAGCCTCTCCATGTTCAAAATGTAAATAAATGTTATTTGAAAATCAGCACTCTTTATCAGGGGCTTTAAAAATGGCTAGAATAATTCTAGGTAAATGAAAACTCATTGGAACCCACAAGAGGATCTTTCAGCCCTGTATGCTACCCTATTGTTGAGGGTGGTGGGAGGAAGAGGTAACTGGTTTGAGGAGGCTTGTCTTAAGTGCATTTCGTGATCATGGGAACAGAATTTGTCTGCAGCCAGTTTGCCTTCAAGTCACTCTGGCTAAGATATGGATGCGGTAGTTGACTAAAGTAAACATGTTTAGTGCTCCTGAGATGACCAGGTGAGAGAGAAGTGGCCTTTTGAAAGACTCCTTGCATTTTTTTTTCTTGTTAAAAGCTGCTTCCAGCCCGGCATAAGGGCTGACAGTTGTTTCAAAGCACTGAATGAATCTCAAAAGAAATAGAGCTTGAAAATGGCCATTTGGTTCCTGGGCATACTTTGAACAAAGAGGTGCAGATAAACTGGGATGCTGTAACCAGCACTTCTCGTAAGCCATTCTGTCAATCACCTGCTTTCCCTCTTCATCCCTCAAAGGGAATGGGGGACGGTTTTTCCTTGGCTATCTGGAGCACTGAGATGGGCATTTCTGTTAGCACGGAAGACCTTGGTGGTTGGCAAGGGCTGGTCATAAGAGTAAGAAACCAGTGCCTCATGTCTGCAGTGAACCTGGATGCCCCCCATGTAAGTGCTTTTCTTTCTCCAGGAGAGCAGCTTGAAGAAAACAGGTGCATTTATTTGCAAATCCCCTTTCCTTCCATCTCTGGATGTTTGTAGGAGGAGTAGAGAATAATGATCCACCAGAAAGACTGATTAAGGTCCTGATTGATCCAAGACTGTCAACTGCCTGCTGTTGACCAACATCTTAGTCAGTTGTCCTTTACAACTGGCTTCAGAATTTCAGTGAGGTGACTCCTGTTGGCACAGAATGAACTTAACTTGCACTGCCATTTTAAAATTCTCTGTTCATGAGAGCATGGGCCTGGGATGGAACAGTGATGAATGACACACAGTAGTGCCTTGCACAAGGAACAGAACATTTGGATGGGGCTTGGGGGACGAGAAAGTTTGTGTAGGCTGCCCTGAAAGCTTACAAAGTCATCTTTTTGGACTAGAGTACCCATAATCCTCTACACATTATGGCTAATGGTCATGCTGCCTGGAAGTTTCTGGAAACTGAAATCCAAAAGAGACTGTTTGCAAGCTCTAATTGAGTCTGCTATCAGAATTATACTGAGAGTCAATTATAAATATGAGCCAGATTTGCACAAACATATAGCTTTGGGGGAAAAAATCTGAGAGCAATATTGAGTACTATGCAAAGCCAAGCAGCAAGTTGCTCTTCTGTGCTTACTGGTGACTGAACTCTGTACTGCAAGCGGGTATCTTTTTCCTTCTTATTGCAAGGTGGCCGTCTTGCCTGATTGTCCTAACCCAGCTTTATTTTCTTCCCAAAAAAATAAACAGGTCCTCACATTTCAGTCACCCCAGAAGTAACTGAAGGCTCGAATGTGATGATTTCCTGCAACATAACTGAGCCACCAACAACTGTCAAAGGCCGCTATTGGTTGAAGGATGGGACAAAGTTGGATTCAAACGGGACTAATTTGGAGTCTACCTCATACACGTAAGTGTTTCCAGTTCGTTTCTTCAGAATCCTGTATTTGCAATGGTGGTTCTGCCAGGATGGAGGATTCCCTCCAAATCCACAACAGCGGAGCTGGTGGTCTTTGCGCCACACAAAAGCCTTGAATGTGCTGATACAACACTTAAAAAGTATTGCCTGTTCAGTGCTGCAGAATTCACATTTTTAAAAAAGTGCCAAATCCTGCCCTTTCCCTTCTGCATGTTCGCTCAGAAGGAAATCCCATTGTCTGTGTTTGTTAGATGAGGCTTATTCCCAAGCTGGATTTGAAATTGCCCATACCTTTGTGTTGCACACAGTCAAAAGTTACTCCTTGCTCTGCTTTCCAAGTCCAGCCTTATACTCTAATTCAGAGTCTGGGGTGTGGGCAGCAAGGATTATCAGATGCAGGTGCCAAGGCTGGGACAGGAACAGGTCAGGAGCCCAAGGCAACAGAGGTCTGATCTGGTATCAGGGGTCCCTGGGGCAAGTCCAGGAAACAGGCCAAAGGTCAGAGGCCAGAAGCCAGCAAGGCCAGAAACACTGAAGCATCAGCAGAGGTTACAAGCTGTGGGAAAGGCTGTAGAGAAAACCCAGCCCTTATATAGCTGGCTCCTGGCCTCTCCAGCTGTCCTGCATCTGAGCAGCCAGCTCTGCCTGAGGTACTGGGCAGGATTCTGCAAAGACTCAAGGACCCAGACCTTTATACAGGGGAAGAGAGGAGAAATGGGCTTGTTTAGGGGAGCGTGGACTGCCTCAGCTGCTGAAATGGCCAAGTCTAGCTATCATTTCTGGTTTGGAGCTGGGGGGTATCCTGGGTCACTGTAAAGAGCCCTCTGAAATTGAGGGTAACTGTGAAGAGGAGAGTGTGAGGAGACCTGCTGTCTGGAAATATGATAGACCATCCACTAAACAGGCTCCTTGAAGAATAATCCTTTGTGCAATAACCGTGTCACAGAGATCCAAACCTACACAGAGGAGCTTAGTTAGCCAGTGTGTGTGGCCTTTCAGATATTGTTGGATTGCTGCTCTTATCACCCTGAGCCTAAGAGGAGTTGTGATCCAGCCATATCTGGAAGACCACAAGTTCCCCACCCACTCCTGCGCTTAACACCCACTCCTGTCACGTCCTGTTCTCTTCAAAGATCAGCTCTTTGCATACAGGGTCTCTTTTATGTTACAGCTCAGTGTTTGGTGTTTGCATTTTTCTCCCACTTACCGGCCTGTTCAGATAAAGAAGGGGTACCTGGTGTGAGGGTTTAAAGCTCTCTGGAGTGGCTCAGATCCACGTGGGGAGCTGGGTGTGTGGCCTCAGCATGCCTGTGTTCTTAGTCTCAGAAAGAGAGTTCTGTTTCCTACAAGCCCCTTCATTTCCTTCCTCCAATTAGAGCGTGTTCGCTCTGTGCTGTGAAGCTCAATGGTTCACTGCCCCAGCCATTGTCTTCCCATGAAAGGAAACACCGTCCTTATTGTAATGGTATTGGACTTCTGATTCCCATAGCTGTCTCTCCCTGCTGGCAAATGCCCAGCTGGCCAGGCAGCCATCACGTCCTTTTCCACGCAGCTGAGCGGACGTGCCTCTTTCCCCATAGCAACCGGGCACTGAGAAAGGATTAAAGTATTTATACCCCCCTCCCCAGCCTCCCTCATATGCCCTCGTTTCTCTGGATAGGCTCTGTGTGGGATAGAAATAGGGAAGCCACGGACCCAATAGAAGAAACATAACAAGTCTAGCCTCCCCCCTGTTAGTAACTGCCCTACACTCCTTCTTGCAGCAGAGCAAGCGTCTTTCTCTCCCCAAAGGGCGAACATATTTAATGTGTGCCTTTTTCTTTTCAAGCGGTCCAGGTAATCCATTAAGTCTGGTCAGAACAAGCTTCCTAACTGAGACGTCAGTAGGAGGGTTACCTCTGGGCTCAGGGTGGATTATTCGGCCTCCCTCCCCCCACCATGTGTTCTAAAGCTCCTGAAAGTATTTCTGAGAACTTCACTGAATAGAAAGCATTGAACTGAAGTGGAATATCTGTGCTGCTTCTTTTTCTTCCCTGGTTGCATCCATTCTCTTGGCTTTTCTAGCTCTGTTCCTCCCGTTGTAGTATTTTACTCTCCTGTAAGTGTATTTTGGCCTAAATTAGTAAGGACCCTTTTGGTCTTACTTTCACTGAACCACAGCCACTGAACCTTCTAGATGTCATTGGATTCCAGTGCCTCTCACCCTTGGTATTGGCTATGCTGCCTGGGTATGATGGGGGTTATAGTTCAACACTTGGAGTACCTTTGATTTAAGGCATCTTACCGCATCACAGTTGCCATCTGCTATGGGCAGCATAGTCAGTGATGGTGAGAGGTGCCTAGCAGAATCTGGACACTCAAAGGAAAAGAAGGCTAGGTGTTATAATGGTTACCCGAAATCTGATTCCCCTCTCCATCTTCCAGGTGCTCTAGAGGCAGCCTTATTTCCCATGCCCATCCCTTTGCTCCCAACCCTGCGTATTATTTTCTTTCTTAGGGTTATTCTGGCTGTGTATGGATGTCCAGTTCAATAAACCATAGACATGAATGGAATTTTTAACTCTAAGAAAAATTAGGCACAAAAGGAGAGGCAGGTTTGGCTATCCCATTTCGTTGTGCGACTTCCAGGTGACCTTTGGTGGCTGCTAAGGTGTAACATCTTGTGTGTGCTGCTCGCTGCTTCCTTGACATACTGGCTTTCATTCCAGGATCCCAAAAGTGGATCATGAAACTGCCGGGGAATACGAGTGCATCTTTGAGACAGAACCCCTCTCGAAAGGCGTTGTGTATGTGAAAGGTAACAATTATGGAAACTTGACTACTTTCATGCTTCCTTTCTCGAACAAGTTGACTTTTCAGTTGTGACACTCCGTGGGGGAAGCAAAGGGCTGATGTTTGTACCTAGTTGCTCTTTGGGGACTGAGCTATTCTGTCAGCTTTCTGTCCGTCTTGAGCAGAAAAACAACCACTCACCCTTTTGGGGGACAACTGAATAAAAAGGGGGCTGATTTCTGCCCTGGGGAGCTCAAAAGAAAGGCTGCACCTTGGTGGCAGGGTCCCTGTTTAACAAATGGGGGGCTACAGTTTCAGTCCCTGACATCTCCATATTTCTGTGGGAGAGACCCTTCTCTGAAACACTGCCTCCAAATGTGGATATGGCTCAGCTAGATAAAACGAATGAGCTGATTAATTATGGGATTGACTTCCTGTATTTTTCTCAGCCTCGCAAATGAGTTAGTCCATGAAATATTTACAAATCCATTTAAGCCACAAGCTCAGTAGCTGGAAAAGGAACTGGACAAATTTGCAGGAAGTTCCCTTCCTGCTCCAGAGGCTTGCTGCCGTGGGAACTTGTGCTTGTGCAGCAACCCGTTTTTTTAAAAAAAAAAATTGGAGCATTTTTGGCCTTCAGCCAAACAGAGCAGCATACAAACTGGCAACACAAGAAGCACAAGAAAAAAGGGGATGGCAATGGAGCGGGGTGGGTTATGTCTGGTAGATGCTGGCTGCTCTTCTCTCCCTGTGGAGGCCACATAACCCTCATACACAGCTTCTCTTTTCCTCCTTTGCAGTTAAACCACACGTCGTTGCTTATAAGAAGTCGGAACATGGGAATGAGGGGGACACGGGAGTGCTGACTTGCAAGGCCCATTCTTATCCTCCTGTCACCCAGTGGATTTGGTTCAAGGTGGTAGACGGTGCACCCCAGGTAGGTGTCTTGGCTTAATGAAAACATTTCAGCCCTGTGCAAGGCAGGTGCAACTTCCCTGGTTCTCTGAAACAGGGTCAGTCCTGCCACTTGATGTGTGTCTCCCCCATACTTTAATGCGTTTACTGCTTGTTTTCCCCATCTCCCACGAGCTCAGTACTTGAACTAGTGTCCAAAGGAAGTAGTTTGCAAGAGAGAGCCCACTTTCCCTCCTGAAAATAGACACACTGGTGTTCAAATTTACAGTTAAATCTATTTTATTCAGTAGAAATGTGTCCTCCCACCAACTCTTCTGTGAACTGGGACAGTTTTAAAAGTGTGTCACACAAACTCCTAGCAGACAATGTCTTATTGCTACCTTCAGTATCAGAAGCGGCATGCTCCTGAGATACCAGTTGCAGGGAATATGCGTAAGAGAACGCTGCTGCACTCACGTTCAGCTTGGGGGCTTCCCACCAAAGCATCGTGGTTGTTTGCATAGTGCCCTGATCCAGCATAGTTTTTCTCACATTTGCTCTTCTTCTAATTCAGTAGGTAGCCAGGTCCCTTTCTAAACCTTGCTCTCCCCATTGAGTCCAGAGGTTTTTCTCATTTCCTTCGTAGCCCTGAGGATGACAAACTTCCATCCCAGTTAATGAACAAAACCTGTTACTATGCTGCATTCCGGTCATCCCTCCAGATACTCAATTCAGTGGGTTCCCTTCTCTTTGACAGTGAAATCTTTTCCTAAGAAATAGATAAACTGGAGTAATTGTGGGACTGCCTGTGGAAAAGGGGCATAGCTCACTGAAAGAACACGTGCTTTTCCCGAAAGAGCTTCCAGGTTTAGTCTGTAGCGCATCCACAGGGGGCTGGGAAGGGATGCCCTTTGCTGAAACTAGGGAAACCCACTGCCAGGCTCAGAAGAGCAAAACTGAGCTGGGACGTTGAGTTCCTGCGTTCCTCACCGAGTGCTAGATTTTCTGATTTGCCGTTTGTCTTGGGGTTTTGAGATTTTGAAGGGCCCATCAGTCCCAAGCCAGGGTCTGTTTTTCAAAAGCCGTGACTGACCCAGGTTCTCCTGGCAATGCCTCCCTCTTCTTTCCTCCAGCCCGTCGTCAACGGCTCGGAGGACCGGTTCTTCATCAAGTCAGACAGCAACAAGACAGAGCTGCGCATCATCAACCTGGATATCGAGAAGGACCCGGGCGAGTACATGTGTAACGCCACCAACGATCTGGGTGAAGGAAGCGCTTTGATGGAGTTACGAGTCCGCAGCCGCCTGGCAGCTCTGTGGCCGTTCTTGGGGATTGTGGCAGAAGTGCTGGTCCTTGTGACAATTATTTTCATCTACGAGAAGAGGAGAAAGCCCAACGAGGTCCCTGACGGTAAGGCCTGTTTTGATGTATGAGCCTTGGAGAGAGGCAGCGCAGAGCTGCCTCCCAAGCCGCCCTGTATTAGTATGGCTGTTTCTTCCGTTTTAAGAACCCTACAACAAGATTTGGCCCAGCGTAGGTTTTATGTGCCGAAATTAAAAGGAAAGAGGAAGACATTCATGGGTAATTTGGGAAAACTACAGCCTAGTCTTGCTTCTGAATAGTGGTGTTAATTGGCCCAACTCCCATACTTTGGCCATCTTTCACTCCAAAATCTGAGCTGAACACACTTTGAAATCTACATGTGGTTTTTGTTAAGGAATAGGGAACCTTATTGAGGATGTGTTTTCTTCTGAAGTTGAAAGAGTATGACTGACCCAAGGCCAACCAGTGGGATTCCAGGACCATGGATGTGAATGCTAGCCCTCCAAGAGTCCCTAGTTCAGCCACCATGCCATGCCGGCTCGCAGGTTCCCTTGCCTGATCTAACATGACCTGCCCTGGGCTGAATATTCCCTCGTCAGTCAACAGTAAAAGCCTTCCTTCTTGATCGGCTCTCACATGAGTACCCCCAGTCTGCACACCCCCCCGTATGAACCCAACCCAAGTGTCCTTTTCCCCTCAGAGCTAGCGTCCATCTTACGCAATAGATTTAGGGAAATCATTTTGAGCCAATCTCAGACCAAGAGACTATGTGGCGTAAGATGATTAGTGGGGGTTCCTTGCCTTTCCTTCCTGTTTTTTTCTTTTTGAAAGCACTTAAAAACAAAGACACTGACTTTGTAGCAGAGTGGAGCTCAGGCTATTGGCGCCCTATCTTAGGTTTTATTTATGCAGGACATAAAAAGTTGCAATAGCAGGTCTGTTTTTTCCCTAACCGAAGCTTCCAGCATTGCTGGTGGCTTTGAAAAATTTCCCCCAACAAGGTAAAGCTCTTCTCACCCAAGCAATCTTTATTTAGGGCTTGAATCATAGCCTTGCAAATGCTCCCTGAGCAAGGTTGCTATTGCCAACCACTAAAATTGCAGGAAGCCACCAAATGATTTTACCCACCCGCCCAGCAGTGTAGGAGCTTGTCTGGAGAACACACGGTTTCACCTTTATGCAGGGCGGAACCTCCCCCAAATGACCCACAAGAAGACACTCTGCTGTTTTTTGTGAGGTTTTAACTAAAAGACACAGTAAGAAGTGGTATATGGGGTTTCCCTTGTTTCTCTAGTGCTTTCTCCTCACAGGAGAGACGTGGAGCTGTGCAGATTCATAGGCTCAACTTTTTTTAAAGCTCTTGCGAGCATTTTTTGGCACATGTGACAGACTGGAGTTCTCTACCTGCCGAGAGCATCAGACTCTTGATGTTGCCTTTTAGCGCACTCATAAATTCTTAATTATTTTCGCCCTTCATGTCTTTGCCGCAAAGTTATCTAATGACACTTTTATTCAAGAGGGTTCTGCTTTACTGCACATTATGCCACGAGCCATTTAATCTTCCTACCTGAATTGGAGAGCAAATATTGCCCTTTGAAACACACACACTCACACACCCCTTTCTTTGCAGTTGAGAACCGAGACCTCTCTTGGGCTTTTTCCCTTTTTAGAAATCTACCTCTATAGTCTGCAGCTTCCCGCCTCACTGACTCCAGTTTTCAAAGCTTGAGGCTGAGGAGCAGACAGGGGTACAAATTTGTGTTTCGGTGCTCTTTGGCAGTGCTTTCCTTCTGTTGGCAAAGGGTGGGGAGCAGAAAACCCCGATATGTAGGAAATTTGAAAAATCTAGCGTATATAAGGTGTGGTGTCCTTGCTGGCATGATCTTTGCACTCTCTTCCTTCCTTCTCCTGCTGCCTGTTAACTTCTTGCGGTAAGTGGAAGAGTCAGCTCCAGCTCCTCCTGTTTGTCAGTCTTCTTGCCAGCTGTGTGTGATCTGTCCAGGGCAGTCTGGGGCTGCTTTTTAGCACCAGGGTCTATAGATTGTGGCGTGTGTGAGAGAGAGTGAGAGCATTTTACTCTGATGGGAGGGCTTCTCTGTTCATCAGAGGGTGGCAGATGATAGGTAGCATGCTTCAGTGGTACCACCAAGCGTACTGAAGCCATTTCTGTCAGCACGAGCTGGCCTTCAGTGTGTTGCAGTGTTGGGTCCAGAAGCATTGAGCTCCTTTTTGTGCTTCAGTCTTTTAACGGCCTCTCTTTTTTGCTTGCTTGCTTGCTTGTTCACTCACTTGTATGTGGCCACAGGCAGTAGGGGTTGGCGACAGGAATTCTTGGGTCCTTTCTGTCTTCAAGTCTCAAACTGAAATCTGCCCCACTCTCATGCTTTCTAGATGTGTTGGGCATCAGAGTTGGGCCAGATTGCTCCAAATCTAGCCCAAAGTAGAGGTGCCCCATGCAGCAGGAAGACAGTATGGAGACAAAATCTGACATCAGCTATCAGCACCCCAAAGGCAGAACACAGAGGGAGGCCTTCAGCAGGCTTGGGTGGGCTGAAGGGAAAATAGAGGGATCCTTCTTGCTTATATGGGGAAGAAGGTCCTTGTTTAATTTCTTAATTTCATTTAAAAACGAACAATAAAAATAGCTTAACTAGGCCATCTGAGGTCCAAGTGGAACAAGTCCTGGTTGAAAAAGGTATTAAAAAAAATTGACAATTTGGGAGCTACTCAGACTTTTGCCATGTGGTTAAATGTCACACTTTTATGCTACACTTTTGACCTTCTTTGGGCCATTTTAGGTCCAGGAAATGCTTTGTGTTTTCCCCAACAGGAAATTCAACTTTCTGTTTTACAAAAAGGCCAGGCCTGGAGGGATTGGGGGTAAAAATGTGGCCAAATTGCTGCCTCCCAAGCTCCCTAGGTACATTGGAGGACAATTTTTTTCCAAGAAGTACGTTTCTTGAAAAAGGTAGAGGGGCCCTGAGGGCTGCTGCACCTCCAGCTTCAGATACTACAGCATTTTTGCCCTTTGCAGTGTGTCCTTTCAGAAGAGAGCTCTAGTGTGTTGGTTTAACTCCTGGTTTCAAACAGATGGCCAGAATCCATAACCACTTGATTCCACCATTATGATTTTGAGGGTGATCAGATAGTTAAAGAATCACTTGAATCCTATTCAGTTGACACCCCACCCCACCCCCTGCCTTCGCACAGATACCCGGAGACCCGTTTCCCACCCGTTCATCACCAGAACTCCATCACAGGGACAGATTGAAAGGTACTTTTGTGATGTTGCAGTGCTGTGTGTGCTGGTCAACGAAAACCCTTTTTTTTTCTGACACTGTTCTTTCTTTCTCCCTACTCTGGTGCCCCCTTTGACTTGAAGATGACGATGGAGGCTCCGCACCACTGTGAGTACAAGGCTTCCATTCTGTCCTCCCATTAAACCATAATTTCATGGGTGGGAAATGTGGGGAGGGGGCTGATTGAACAATCTGGGCCGTCTTGAAACCCCTTTGTGGAGCTGCACAGTTCTGGGCCAAGTGTCAGTTGCTGCTTAGCATGATTGATGGGGGAAGGAGGACAGGAGCAGCAGTAAACAGAGATGGTTGGAAAGAAATCTCTGCTGGTGGGATAAGCAGAGGCTGGTCGTGTCAGCACGGGCTCGGACTGTGTGCCAGGAATGGGGAATGCCGATCCAGGGCGGACCCTGGAATGTAACACCCCTCTCCCTTTGTTGGTTACTGCCAGCGCGGATAACCGCTTTTACACCTCAGATCTATCTGCAGGCCGTGCCCCACTGCTGCTGTTGTTATTTAGCTGCTGTTCTTCCTCCTTGTGGCTCACCCAGGAGTGCTTCCTGGCTGATGCTTGCCCTAGATTGGGGGAATGCATAATTTCCTTATTTATTCCCCCTCCCCCGCCGCTTGTTAGGCAAGTCGGGATTTACATTGCTGTAAGGTTTCACGTGCACTTAACAGACCGTGGTCTCCTTTGCTCTTCCAGGAAAAGCAATGCCACCAATCATAAGGACAAGAATGTGCGCCAGAGGAACGCAAACTAAGCAGCCAGTGAGGTGAGACGCCAGTCTGGGTGTCTGGCAGGGAGGGAGGGCGGGTGGGTGGGTGGGTCAAAGGAGGCCCAGTACAGCTCCACCCAGGACAACCAGGACCAGAACAGTAGCCCCACATAGACATGAAGCGGTTTCCTCAATCGTGGTTTGTTGCCTTAACCCTGGTTGGCAGCCCAGCTGTGCTAAGATCTGTGAGAAAGGAAACTGGAAGATGGTTTGGTCTGTGAAAAGCTTGGCTTTCTGCCACTTCAAGCTGTGGCTTCACACACCCCACTTTGAGGCATCCCTCACTGTGTTTTAAGGTATTCAGAGACAGTAATTAGCTCACCCCTGCATAGACCCAGCACAGAATCACCGTGGGGGGAACGGTCAGCGTACTAACTTGGTCTGTCTTTGTTTCTCCCTCCCTCCCTCCCTCCCTCCCAGGTGACATGCCGGCTAAGGAGCTTGCTTAGATGTCTCCCTGTTTCTCTTGTGCTCTGGCACCAAGAATATTCTAGTCCACTCTCGCAAAGAACAGTTCACTTTTTAAGAGCAACTTTAAAAGCCTGTAGAGTAAGATCTTTCTTTTTCCTTTTTTTTAAAGAAAACAGTAAGAGGCAACTTTGGTTTTTTAAAATCTCTTCAAGTTTTATTGTATAGACAGACGGCCTAAGAACTTCTGCTGTCCCTCCTTCCTTCAGATCTTTCCAAACTCCATGGAAAAGCTGATAACGGTAGTCATTTCAGGCGGTCGGGGGGTATCCAGCCTTTAAAATGACCCTCAGGTTTAGTAAAGATGCAGCTGGAAACTCCTTGGGCTGGCAGGAGAGGGGAATCTAAAAATGAAAAGTACATCCCTCCTCCTTTTTTATTCTTTAAGGCTAGAAAGCTCCCCCCCCAAGACAGAGTGGAGGTGCCACAACGTAGGCGTGCGTTTCCTTTTCCTGTCAAAGGCTCGCCCTGCCTGGCTTCCAGGAGTATGAACGTGCCCGCCCCACAGAGCCACCACTTTTCTCACCCGATCCTTTGCTCTTCTCGGAAGTTTGGCCACCCGGGCACCGTTCCTCACTCCAGCCGCCACCACCCCGCTTCCGTACCCATCCTATACGAATTGTGCCATAACAGCTCAAAGAACAAAACCCCACAGGTAGGGCAAGGTGTTTTGTGCCACGGCTTTTGTCGTCCCCCTCCCAGTCCCTCGAAGCATCAGTGCTTGAGAGCCCAAGCTCTGAGGGCAGGGGAGGTTTCCTGCAGCAGCAGCGTCCCTTTTCAATCCGTCACAGCCAGGGTGGGGCTCCAGCGGCAAAAGGGGCCCAGTGGAGGAGCGGAGGCGCTGGGGACCGGCCTTGCCCCGTTTTGCCACTGGCCAGAACCTGAGAAGAGAACAAAGAAGACTCCTGCTGGCCTCACTGGCCACTTCTTGTTTCAATTAGTGTTGGAATAGTTCACCTGTTCTAAACAAGCTCACTTGCTCCAAATAAAACAAGACTCACTTTTGTTCTGTCTCTCTCCCCATTCCCGCTCCTCGTTCCTGAGTTCTTGCTTCCTTGGGTCCGAATGCCAGAATCAAAGGGTCCCCGCTGGCTGTTGTAAGTACGAGTCAACCTGCCGCCTCCATCGGAGGCCTCGACGTCTGCTTTGCGAAAGGCGAGGCTGGGGTTAAGAGTTGACGAGGAAGGTGGGGAGGTAGCCAGGCGAGGTAGGAGGAATCACAGAATCCTAGAGTTGGAAGAGACCCCAGGGGCCATCCAGTCCAACCCCCTGCTTTGCAGGAACAGCCATCAAAGCACTCCCAACAGATGGCCATCCAGCCTCTGCTTAAAGACCTCCAAAGAAGGAGGAGACCCCACCACACTCCATGGAGGCAGGAGCAGATTCCACTGCTGGACAGCTCTGACTGTCAGGAAGTTCTTCCGGAGGTTCAGGTGGAATCTCTTTTCTTGCAGTTTGAATCCACGGTGCTGGTCTCTGGAGCAGCAGAAAACAAGCCCGCTCCCTCCTGGACGTGACATCCCTTCAAAGATTTAAACAGGGCTCTCATGTCCCCTCTCAGCCTTCTCCTCTGCACTGCTAAAATGCAATAAACTTGACCTGACTTCTCTTCTGCAGACTCAACCCCCCCCAGCCCCCTCAGCCGCTCCTCAGAGGGCTTCTGGCTTCCAGACCCTCCACCATTTTGGCTGACACTTTCCAGCCTGTCCAGATCCTTCTTAAAATGAGCTGCCCAGAACTGGATGCAGGATTCCAAATGAGGCCTAGCCAACGCACAACAGAGTGGTACCATTACCTCCCTCGATCTAGACACCACACTCCTGTTGATGCAACCAAGAATTGTGTTGGCTTTCTTGGCTGCCACATCACACCACTGACTCAGACTAGGAAGATTAAAAGAGCTGCACGCAGAGAGAACAAGAGTGGGAATTTGTGGGAGTTGGATAGAGAACGCACCCTGAAAGTGGAGATTTGAAGGCAAGAATCTTTAGCCTGTGGGGGGGGATTAGTAAGGTGGGTGGGGGGATTGCCAGGGCATCCAAGGCAAGTGCAGGAGGGAGAGAGAAGTACAACAGAGCAGAAGCACTTACAGCTGGCCCTCCATACCAGTGGATTCTGTATCTATGGATTCAAAAATATTCCAGAAAAAAAGCACAATTGAAAAAAAAATGGAATTTGTTTTTAAAAAAGTCCAAAAAGCATGCCTTGATTTTTATATCGGGGGTGTCGTTTGAGTACACCATTGTACGTAATGGGACTTAGGCATCCACAACTTTTGGTATCCATGTTGAGGAGGGAAGGGTCTTGGATCCAAACCCCAGCAGGTACCAAGGGCCCCCTGTACTTCTGAAGTGGGTTAGAAAACACAGGCGGAGAGTTTTGGAAACGACGGGAGCGTTGCAGCAGTAGCTGGCTGTAAATACCTGAAAAGCCTGGCCACCCCAGTCAACCAGAACATGAAGCGGTGGCTCCAAATAACAAGGAAAGAGGTCCTACCTAAATATTGGGGAGAACTTCTTCGCGGTAAAAGCTGTTTGGCCGTGGAAGAGGCTGCTGCCCCCGAGTGTGGTGGAATCCCCTCCTCTGGGGGCTTTTAAACAGGTTGGCCGGGTGTCCTTGAGGAGAGCTTCATGATGGATTCCCGCAGGGAAGGGAATTGGACTACATAGCCCTTGTGGCCTCTTCCAGTTACCATTCTTGTTGTTCTCGTTCTGAGTCCCAGTGATGGGGGAAATTAGGACTAACTTTTCTTTGTGGGTTTAAGAGGAACAGCCCAGTCCCAGAGGGGGCCGCGTTGAGAAGCCCAGCTCTTGGTCCCTCTGCCTGAGCCCCCTCCCGCCATTAGAGTTTCCGTTCCCAGTGACCTCGTACTGAAAACGCTAGCGATGCCCTCTCCGCCGCCAAGGGCGCCTTTTCTAAGCTCTCCCCCCCCCCGGACCTTGGCCGCGCTCCCATCGCGATCCTCCTTGGGCCAGCAGCCCAAGTCTTCTCTGCGGACAAAGGCGGCAACAAGAAGCAGAGCAAAACATTTTTAAAACCCCTCCCTGTTAATGAGTGTGTTAAGGTTGCTTACCCAAAGCAAAGTTCTTTGATTAATGGGTTTTAAGAAGACAGCAGTGCGTACAAGAGTACAGTCCTCCCTTGCAAGGGAAAGCCCGTGTGCCGGAAACAGAAGATGTGCTTTTTAAGAAGGGACGGGGGGCGGGGGACCTTCCAGCAAAGACTGAAACCAAGTATTCAGATAAATATGCACAACTCCTAAAAAACACAATCTGGCTTCCGAATCAGGAGCAAAGGATCAAGATTGCTGAGGCCCACCTGCCTTCCCTTGAAAAGTCTCACTGGACCACCCCGCCTGAGAGTCCCCCGACTCCTTTTTCATATTGTTCATAAAAATGTGGATTAGCAGAACTGACGGGTGGGCTAGCAGGTTGCCTGCCTTTCTCTGTCTGTTTTTAAAGAAATGCTGCCATCTCAGAGTCCAGGCGCTGGCCTCTGCGTGCCTGTTTCCTTGTCGAACTGGAGCCTTAAGTTGCCCCAGGGCTGGCTTGGCTTGGCTTGGCTTGTGGGCCTCGGCCCGGTCCCTCTCGTCCAGGGACACAAAGCACCCAATTAGTATTGTGTTTCCCCCCCCTTTTTAATGAGATTAAATCTGGGAAGGAACAAAAAAGGGGGAAAGCAGGCCGTCTGGCGCGAAAGCGGGGGAGTATTTTTCTAACCCCTGGTGAATGCTGCCTCCTGCAGGTTGGAAAGACCAGCTGCTTGGATGGAAGGGGCAGGAGGGCCCGCCTCCCTCGCTCAGACCTTGCCCCGAGGAGGCCGAGCCAGAGGATAGAGTTAATAGGTGCAGAATTAAGCTCTTTAAAGCTCCCTTTGCATGGACGGTGAGCTTTTTGTGGCAGCGAGTTTTGCTTGAAATTAAAAGGGCAACAGCTGAATAAGAGGGGCAGGAGAAGGAACCCCATTCCTGCCGGAACCCTACTTGGTGCAAACTGTGCTGCGGACTAGATGTTCGGTTTCCCTGCAGCAGAGGCCATGGGCCGGCGCTGCTCAAAAGCGGCGGTCCCTGGGAAGTTACTAGGAAAGGAACAATTTTACTCGATGGGCACAAATAAAGCTCCAGTGGAGGGCTGCGTTGGTCAGGCCTCAGCTGGGAAAATCCTGGGTCCGGTTCTGGGCACCTCCTTCCAAGAAGGCGATGGGCCAGCTGGAGGAGAGCGGCCAAAATGGTGGAGGGTCTGGGAGCCGTGAAGCCCCCTGAGGAGCGGCGGAGGGAGATGGGTGTGCTTAGTCTGCGGAAGAGAAGGCTAAAGAGGGGACGTGATAGTCGTGTTTAAATACTGGAAGGGATGTCATGTGGAGGAGGGAGAGGGCTTGTTTTCTGCTGCTCCAGAGACCAGGACAAGGAGCAACGGATTCCAGCTGCAGGGAAGGAGATTCCAGCTGAACCTGAGGAAGAGCTTCCTGGCAGCCAGGAGGCTGCCTCCGTGGAGCGTGGCGGAGCCTCCTCCTCCTCCTCCTCCTCTGGAGGGTTTTAGGCAGAGGCTGGAGGGCCATCGGTGGGGGGCGCCTTGCTGCATGGCGGAAGAGGGTGGGACTGGATGGCCCCGGGGGTCTCCTCCAGGATTCTGTGATAAGGCCAGTCGCTGGCACGTGGGGGGGGGATTCATTGCTGGTCTCCAATCTCGGGTGCCCTGGGAAGGGCCGGCGTACACAATGTGCATTTAGCACAATCGTCCCCAGGCTGTTGTGCAAGATGACACCAGAGCGCCGGTTCCAGGGCAGTGGAGCCTTCCAGAGGTAGCGGGGTTAGGCTTGCTCTCCTTCCGGGGAAGGGAAGGGGGCCGCTCTAGCGGCGGCTGCACCCCCCCCGCGCGCCTTGCCCCGAAGAAAGCCCCCGGGCTCCGGGAAGACGAGCGCACCGCTTGCCCAGCGGGCGCTTCAGGGGCTCAGCGGCCGCAGCCATCTGGTGGCGAATCGGAACCCCTTTTTCCTTTGTTCGGCTGCGAACCTGCTGGCGGATCGGGGCCTTTTGTGAATGCAATAGAGCGCCTCCTTCAGCTTCAGTTGTTGGAAGCGCTCCGGAGTGGCCCCCACAGCCCGCGGATTGGCGGGGCCGCGGAGAAGGCGGGGCGGAAATCGGCCGGTTTCGGGAGCCGGGGCGGCCAGCTGCCTGCGGTGCTCAAAGGGCGCCCAAAGGGGGCGCCCCTCAACCCCCCCGAGGCCCGGAATCGGCCTTTTTGGGGCGGCGAGGCTCGGTGGGCTGCAGGGTGCCAGTTGAGCCCCGGAGGGCGCCGCTCGGCAAGGGGCGGTGCGTTTCCCGGCGAAGCCCCGGGAGGGGGAAAAGGGGGAGAATTGCGGACCCCCCGGGGAAGCGAAGGGGGCCTTTGGAGCCCCAGCGCCATCGGGCAACGGGGGCCGGCGTGGCCACAGAGGGCGCTGCTCCGGGGCGAGGAATGGGGCCTCTTTGGCTCTGTAGACGCCGTCAGACAGGCGGGCCGGTTTCTCCACCAGAGGGCGCCCCAGAGAAAAGTTTTAGGCATCGTTCCTTCTTCTGGCGCGCCCTCTGGCGGAATAAAGGTTTTAATGCCCCCCGGAAATCCTAAACCCAAAAATACCTGGCGCGGGGGGGGGGGGGGGGGGTACTCTGCCCCCTCCATCAAGGCGCCCTCTGGCGGCCGCTCCGCGGAGGGCAAGCCCCGGGGGGCGGGGAACCTGGTTCGGAGCTTCAAGGCCGCCTGCTTGGGCGTGACGTAGCGGCTACGGTGGCCTGGCGGTGAGGGGCGCTGCCAGGGACCCCGGTGTCGCGGGTTCGCCCCCCGGGCGGGCCATCCGCCCCCCCAACAGCCAAAGGTGACTTATTTTGTTGTAACCGAAGTCAAAGGTGAAATTAAAGAGATTTCCTTAAGTTTTAGGTTTTTTTAAGTCGGACCCCGAAGCCCGGCCTCAGGCGGTTTCCAAGCGGGACGCTGCCGCCCGCCTGTGGGGCGCTGGGCGGGAGGGGGAGATCAACTCCCAGCATCCCTGGGGCAACGGACCCTTCTGGGAGTTAAGTGGGGCCCCCAGGGCGCGGAAGCCGGGGGGGGCCCCACCCGGAGTGGAGCGTGGCGGGGAGAAGGGCGGAGCTTGGCACGGGGCGCAGGGGGGTTGCAGGCCCCATGGGCGCCCCCAGCGCTGCTAACGGGAGCGAAGGACACCCTGGGCAGGCGGAGACCCTTAGAGCAGCGGTGACCCCGGGCAGCCCGCTATATGGGGGCGTTTGCCGAAACTGGGACAGCATTCCCATGAGGCTTTGGATCAGCGAGGCCAACACCCCCCATCGCCTCAGGCCGGAAGCGGGGCTTGGCGGAGTGTGGACAACGTTTCCCCACCGCCTCCGCACAGAAAAGAAAGGGGGGTTTCAACTACGCCTTCCTCCCCCCTGAGGCCCTCGCTGGACAACAGATTCCATCATCCCCACACACGGGGGTTTTTTTTTTTTAAAAAAAGGGGTTAATTTTCCACCAGAGGGCCTTAAAGCTGGTGGCGGATGGGACCAAATGGCGGATCGGGGCCTTTCACAAAATCAAATAAAACTCTTCCGTCCATTTGCCACCAGGGGGCGCTCTACAAGTAGCGGCGGCGGATGGGGCCCCAAATGGCGGATCGGGGCCTTTTACAAAATTAAATAAAACTATTCCGTTTTTTGCCACCAAGGGCGTACTACACGTGGCGGCGGCGGATCGGGCCCAAATGGCGGATGGGGCCTTTTCAAAATTAAATAAAACTATTGTCCTTTTGCCACCAGAGGGCGCTTACATGGTGGGGGGGTTTGGGGCCCTTTTTAAAAAAATTGAAAAAAATATTTCCATTTGCCACCAGAGGGCGCTCTACACGTGATGGCGGCGGATCCAACTAAATGGCGGATCGGGGCCTTTGTTAAAATTCAGCTTTACAGCGCCCTCTGGTGGCAAATGGACGGAATAGTTTTTTTTAAATTTTTTAAAAGGCCCCATCCGCCATTTGGGCCCGATCCGCCGCCGCCGCTTTAAGCGCCCTCTGGTGGAAAATAAAAAATAGTTTTATTTAATTTTTTAAAAGGCCCCATCCGCCATTTGGTCCCGACCCGCCACCCATGTAGAGCGCCCTCTGGTGGAAAAGACAGAGGAGCTTTCTTTTTTTTTTAAAAGGTCCCAATCCCCCGCCGCCGGCGCCACGTGTGGGCGCCCTCGTGGCGTTTAAAGCGGAGCTTTTTTTAATTTTCTAAAAAGGTCCCGATCCCCAGCCGGTGTTCTGCGATCCTTTTGGTAAGGAATTTGTGGCCCGAGGAGTGTTTTTGCTTAAGGCGAGCTCTAAATCGGAACTTCAAAGGCAAGCGCAACGGCGAGCGCCCATTGGCTGCGGTGGCTCAGAGGTTGAAGCCGTGGTTCTCGAATTGGTCGCGAGTTCGAGACCCAGAAGGGATTTTTCTTACTGGTCCGATTCTAAAATGGCGTCTCGACGATTTCCTCAGCGAGCGGCGCCCATTGGCCGGGATGGCGCGCGATTGAGCGGCGGCTCCGCATCCTATCGGCGTCAGTTGAGGCCCGGTGAGGGGGGGTGGGCGGGGCCGGGGAGCTCCACCCTAAACGCAGTCTCACTTCCGCTCCGCCGCCGGAAGTGAAGCTCTGTGGCTAACGGCTCAGCCTTGGGCCGCTGAGGGGGGCGCGGGGGGGGGGGGCGGGGGCCTGGCGGCTCGTCGGGCGCTTTTTTCGGGGCCGGGGGCGACCGGGAGCCCCGCTCGGCCGCCGGGGTGGCCTCGACTTCCCCGGAATTGAAGCGGCGGCGCCTCCCTCGGCGTCTCGGCGGCTTTCCTCGAATCCGGAGCGCAAAGGCCCCCCGCGGGAGGGGCGAGGGGCCGCCCGCCGGTCAGGTAAGGGGCCTGGGTCCCTGGGAGGAGCCCTGGGTGGAGCTGGGCCGCCATCAGCCCCTCCGGGCGCCCCGGGCCCTTCCCCGGCCTTCTAAGGGTTCCTGCCCGCTGGGGGTCCTGAGAGCCCGGGACCCCCCCCGCCTTTCGGGCCAGAGGGCCCCGCCCCCTTTAGCAGCCCCGGGGGCGCCCAGGACCCGAAATCCCCTTCCACCCTCTCCTCCATGGCACTTTATGGGGCCTCACGGCAGCTTCCTCCCCTGGAGGTCCCTGGACTTCCACTCCCAAAAGGGCCCTTTGGGTTTCCCCCGGGGGAAGCTGGGAGCTGCAGTCCCCCACGAGCTCCCCCTGCCCCCCGGCAGCCGCGTGGGGGTGGGGTGGGGGGGGGGGAACTGGGGGCCCCCGAATCCGCCTCCCGCTGAAAGGAAAGACCCGAAACTAGAGGCCGTTTGGGTTTCTGGGCTTTGGGTTCGCATTTTCCCCCTTCTTCCGCCTGCGTCCGTGGCTGGCATCTCCAGAGGCTTTCCGGCATGGAATCGGGACAGAGCCTGTGTGTTCGCGTATGCCTGTGCTGCTGGGGTCAATTTCCTCTCCTACCTGGCTCAGCCCCCCCCTGCATCTGGGCCCGCCCCGGGGCGCCCCCTCCACTGGCACATCCTGTGCGATCCTGGGGCTGGCAGTTCCCCTCCCGAAACCGCAGCCCCCGGATTGCCGGGTGTGGTGGATATAGCGCTGTAACAGTCCAGTGCGGAAGCGGCCCCGCGCAGACCTCCCCCCGCTGCCAGGCAGGCGGGGGGCTCCACCGAAGTGAGAGGACCCCTCCGGTCGGCCGGGCGTCGCAGGGGCTGGTTATTTCCGGAGGCCCCGTTTCTTCGCCCGTCTCCCTCGAGGGCCGGGGCCCCCTTTCCCCCTTGGTGGGCTGCTCGGCTTCCCCGCCGCGGGTTTTCCCCGGGTCGGGGGGCTCTTCTGAGGCTAACCGGGGCCCCCGCTGGCCCCAGAGCCCCGTTTGAGGTTGGTTCGTTTTTGGGGGGGTGGGGCTCCGGCCCCCTTTTGCACATCTGGCGAGCTGCGGGCCCCTTTTGCTGTCCTGGGTGGCGGTTGGGAGTTTTCGTGTGGAATCTGCCCATGTGGGTTTTCTGTGGGCCCGATTGTTGGTTAGGTTTGCGGATAGCAAGCATCCAGAAATGGTAGTCTTGTTTTATTTTTTTTTTCCCCTGGTAAATTGGATGTTTGGGTGGATGTTGTTAAACAGTCCAAAAAAATTTCAGAGGGCATCAGCAAAGGCCACCGGTTACTCCACAGGGACTACAAAACACAGCAGCCTCTGGAGATGCCAGACACAGCGCAGGGAAAAGTGGGGGAAAATGCAATAGAACACAGGCTCAAAACCTGGAAAACCAACAACAACCTCTATTTTGGGTCTTTTCTTTAAGCGGGAGACGGTTTCGGAGGCTTCCATTTCCCTTGCCACCCCACCCCAACCCCAACCGGCTGCCAGGGGCAGGAGAGAGATTGTGGGGCACTGCGGCCCCCACCCCCCGGGGAAACCCAAAGGGCCTTTTGGGATTTGAATCCGGGGACCCCCAGGGGGAAAGGGGCCCGGGGCCCCGATCCAAAGTGCCATGGAGGAGAGGAGTGGAGGGGGGTTTCTCAATGGGCGCCCCGGGGCTGCTAAGGGAGAGGGTTCTCTTGGCGCTGAAGGCAGAGGCACCCCCCGGGCTCTCAGGACACTCTATGCAGGCAAAAGCCCTTAGAAAGGCCGGCCCAAGGGCCCGGGGCAGCCGGGAGGGGCTGATGGCCACCCAGCTCCACCCAGAGCAGCCTGGGGGTGACACGACCTCTCAAGTTCAAAAAACATGTGTTTTTTTTGCAAAAAAAAGTTTATTCATTTTTTAAAATTTTCCCTCCCCCCCCCAACCCCCCCCATCTCCCCCCCCATCCCCATCCCTCCCTCCCCCCTCATCCCCCTCTTCCCCTCCCTCCCTCCCTCATCCCCATCCCCCCCTCCCTCCCTCATCCCCCTCTTCTCCCCCAAACCCCTCTCCCCCCCCCCTCTCTCTCCCTCCCCCATCCCCCTCTTCTCCCTAATCCCCTCTCCCACCCCCCCCCCTCTCCCTCCCTCATCCCCCTCTCACCCCCCCTCCCCCTTTACAAAATAAAGTTTATTACATTTTTACACATTTTCCCATCCCCTCTCATCTCCCTCCCTCCCCCCCTTTTCAAAATAAAGTTTATTACATTTTTACAGATTTTTCCCAATCCCCTCCCCTATCCCTCCCGGTCCCCCTCCTCTCCCTCAGTCCCTCCGGGCTTCCGCGGCTTAGAAGTGGTCCTTGTAGAAGTTTGGGGCGCGTGGAGGTCTCTGTGAGCCCCTCGGCCATCTCCGTCTTGGAGAAAGGTCCCCGCCAGGGGGGGAAAGGAAGAGGGACATAAGCACAAGGGGTGAACTTAAAAGAGGAAACTGGGGGGGGAACCCCCCCCTGTGAAGAATTTAACAGAAAACACAGAAGTCCCTCCCCCCCTCCGGAATCAAGAGGCGAGAATGGAGGCTTACCTATAAAATCTGTCACTTTGTCCGTACACCCGGATGCAACATTGTTTACTTCATCTTCATTTCAAGGAACCCTGTGAGGGGAGAGAGAAGGAAAAATTAAAGGGCTACCAACTGCATCTGTTTAAAGCAGGAGCAAGCAACCGCAGAAGGCCGCAACCCCACCTGCCTCCCTGGGGTAGAAAATGAACAGCCACTCTGGGATTTTTATGTTGTTAAGTCCCCCAAGCCATTTTAGGCTCAAGAGGAGCCTTCCAACTGGAAGTGAGGAAAATAACCTTTTCCCTTCCAGCTCTTAAAAAAGGGGGTTTTCTAGCCTCCGGGTACCAGGAGGGCCAAACACATGGCAAAAGTGCCCCCCCCCTTTAGGGATATCTGGGGGGGAAAATTCCAAAAAAACCCCTTCAGGGGCCCCGGGGTTTTCAAAAGTCCCCCCAAGTTACACCCTTCCCACCCTAGTTTTTGGACACAAATAACGTGCTGGTTATGACCTACAGAGCCTGTTATGGGTGAGGGCCTTCCCATGAAAGCCCACTATCCCCAGAGAACAGCCTGCTGGGGTTTTTAAGAGCGCAAGGCTTACAGCTTCTCTGTCCTCCCCCCCACCCTCCCCGTCTCGGCTGATGGGAAGAGGGGGGACGGGGGGTACTTGGTACCCAAAATCTGAATCTGTGGTGGGGGGGGGGGCCAGCTGCCTCATTCTGCCTTCAAGGCAATAGGGGTCCCCCCAAGGGAGAAGAGGGCAGCTGGTGGGGCTACTTGCCGCCCCATGCCATTTTTAATAGGGACTTACAAGCCTCGCTTAATTTACAGTCTCTCCCAGTCTCCGGAGACTTCAGAGAGACTGCAAACAGAGGCCAGACTATAAGTCCCCATTAAAAACCACAGAGGGCAGCAGTGGAAGCAAATAACGTGCTAATGTCAAGGGCCAAGTGTGTCTCGGGTAAGACTTACGGTTGGGCGACATTGTTGTCCTCGAACTCCTTTCACTGCCGGTCCATCTGGAGTCCTTGTGAAGCACCACACCCTCGGCCTCCCCGCAGCGGGCACAGAAACCAAAAGAAGGGTTGGACAACGCTCTCCGTGACCCTTTTTCCCCCCACCCCCTTCCCCTGTCAGGGCAGTGGTGGCTTTAGGCAGCCACGGGGTCTCCTGAAAGGGCCCCCACTCTACACGCGCCGGATACAAGACAAAACCCGCCAAGTGCATTGGGGACAGGTGCCCATGGAGGAAGACAAAAGGCCTAATACCGCCCTGTCTAAGGGCCATTCCGCACTACACAGTTATAGTGCTTTTATTCCACTTTCAACACTTTCCTGTGGAACCCTGGGGTTTGCAGTTCGGGAGGGTCCTCTGGGGTTCTCACCCAGGGAGCTTTTGGCCCCAGGAAACTGCAAACGAGAATTCCACAGGATGTGGGAATGGAGAAACCACGTACCAGTGGAGTGCAGAAAGGGGGCCCAAATAATATAAAATTCCCGCTCACTCAAGGGACAAACCTAGTAGGACACATTGTCAGCATTTGAGTGGGCTGGAAACCCATTTGGTCCAATACCTGCTCCAACCCCACATCAACAAAGGATGAGCCCAGTTTCCAAAGTTGGTTGTAGTCCCTTTCCAAAAGGAAGCCTGTTTTCAAAAGGGGAGCTGAATAATAATAATATTTAGAGCTGGGATTCAAGTTTTCAGGCAAGGGAAACACAACAGTAGCCAATGTGCTCAAAGGGGACATCCCCGGCCCAGGGGGAAATGTAGCTGCCTGAGAAAAACCTCATTCAGACAGGACTTTTCTGCACAGAGCGCTTTGCACATGAGCGACGGTGCCTACAACTGGCCAGCCATGTCGGGGTACACCCTCATAATTGTTTGGGAAAGCAGTGTTGATAGGTTATGCAGTAGTAAGAAATGGGAGCTGTGTAAAGCACCGAGATAGCTTCCCCGCAGCTGCTCCTTTGTAGCAACGTTCCTAGAAGCACCATTGTGCAAACATGCAAAGGTTCTCACCAGACAGTACCCTAGTAACAGCATCGGGCCTAGAGAAGCAAGGTCATCTATAAGTGGCTCCGTGGAACGAAGGGGAGCATTTAACATACTGTCTCTGTCATCTCACTCAGCTTGAATACTAAAGTCATGTACTCTGTTCATGCTCATGAAAAAAGCTTCTTTGCATGATTACCCTGTGTGTTTAATCAGTTCCTGACAAGCCAGCTTATGGGGATCCCAGGAATTAAGCAGGGCCCCTTTGGCAAGGTGGTTTTAGTTCCTTCCTCTGAAGTATCACCCGCAGCCCCTGGGATTCCTGGGCGGTTCCCCCCCGAGGCTAACCAGGGCTGACCCTGCCTGGCTCCCAAGGGCAGAGGCAGTCTGGTGCCCTGAGGACAGGCCACTGCCTCCAGGAGGTCACAGTCTCATCCCCACCGCCACCATCAGTTCCTTACCCACCTCTCTGTAAGGCTCGAGGCGGGATGCAACATAAGGCTAAATACAATGAAAACCTCACTGTAGATTAAAACACACTCAGACACATAAAACTATTTAAAATACATCAGTTTAAGATTTATAATTAAACACTGACTGGGCTGGCCCGCCTGCCATTTAACGGAGGGGATCTGGTACCTTTAGAGTATTTTATACAACATAGAAGGTAGGTCACTGCCTCTAGGAGTTTACAATATTATCATCACCATCATTATTTTTATTACTATTATCATCATTTCTTACCCTCCTTTCCCTAAGGCTGAAGGTGGGATAAAAATAGCTTAAAATACAATTACAAACACGCTGCAGATTAAAATATACTCAGCCAAAAGTTTAAAACCACCCCCCCCGTTTGAAATGGATAATCAGAAGGTGGCTGGGCTGGCGGGCCTCCAGTCTTTGGCGGGGGCCTGGGGGGGTTTTTCCGGCGGGCAAAAAGGCAGATCCTACTCCCAACCCAAAGGGGAAATGTGCCTCCCTGCAGACGTTCGGGGGCTGCAAGTCCCCGCTCCAACCGACTGGGGGCAAAAGAGGGGGTCGCTTGGTCCCCCAATCCCGTATTCCCCCCCTCTGTGAAATTATTCAGTGAAAATCAAAACACCCCCACCTGCGCGGACCTTGCCCATGCTCAAAGGCCTGGGAGGGAAAGGGCGCACCTGCACACGCTCAGGGACCCCCTCGGCCCTCACGGCAACCAACCCCAACCGCCGACTAGGCGGCGAAGCAGAGGCGCCCCTCCCGCCACCAGGAGGCCCAAGGCGGGGGGGGGAGAGGGGAGGCAGGCGCCCGCCGCTGGGCTAAGGGCCGGGGGAAACGCCGCGCGCTCCGGAGCAGCCTCTCCTCCACCGCGGGCACGCCAAACAGAACCGGGCACGGACCGAGAGGAAAGCAAGGCCGCCGCGACGGCTCAGGGGCCCCCGTGCCCTCCCTCTTCCTCCCCCCCCGCCGTCCCCTCCTCACCGGGGGCCCCCCAAACGCGGCCGCCGCCATCTTGTCTTCCCGGGAGAGAACGCCAAAGGGGAGGGGCGCGAACCGATGACGTCACACGCGCAGCTCCAGGGGAGCGGAGGGGGCAGGGCAGAGGCAGCACCAGCCGCCGGGAGACGTTGTGACGTCACGACACACGCCCCTCTGGTTTCTAGGGCAATGGAGAAAATCCTCCGCCAATGAGAAGCGACTTCCGCATCCGGGGCCTTTCCCGAGAGTCTCGGAGGGAAAAAATCCTCCGCTAAGAGAAGGCTCTTCATCCGGGGGTTTGTCCACAAAGGCCAGGCGTGGAAAGGAACCTAGCCTATCAGGGGCAGTCCTCTCATCCGGGGCCTTTCCCGCAGGAGCCTATCGGGAGGGGGGAAAAAGGAGCGCCCTTCTCGAGACTGGGGCGCTTAAAGGGACAGCGGGGTCTGGGGGGTTTCCGCAGGCAGCCAACACTCCCCATCGTCGCCAGTGCCGAAAGCGGGGCTTGGCAGCGTTGGACAACGCTTCCCCCCGCCTCCGCCTCCACACAGCACAGAAAGGGGCCTCCGTTACGCCTTCCTCACCCCTGAGGCCCTTCCTGGAAACAGATTCCATCATCCCCACACACGGGGTTTTTTTTTTTTAAAAAAAGGTTCAATTTCTCCCCCAAACTCTTCCCTCCATTTGCCACCAGAGGGCGCTCTACATCGGAGGGCGGATCGGAACCAAATGGCGGATCGGGGCCTTTTTAAATTCAATAAACCCCCCCCCCTTGTCCTGCAGCGGCATCCTGCTGAAGGCCGTCACTTTAGTAGCTCCTGGTACTTCTAAGCCCTCTAAGCGTGTCCCGGTGCTGGATTTTAACCTTTAAAAAAATCCCAAAGGTTTTAAGCCACAAGGGGTCTCTTGCCCAGAGAATACATCTGCAAAGAAACGCCCTGCATTAAAAAAAAACAACAAAACACTATGGCCAAGCTTGGTGCAGAAAAAAAATCCCACACTAACAGTAGCCTTTGGAAACAGCCTCTTGCGAAAATAAAATAATGCCCCACGGCTATTCCACAAGTTCAACATGTCACTCTCATCTTTCAGCAAAATGGACATTTCTCAGTGAGCGAATGGTTGAAACCTTGAAGATCTGCCACACTGTTGCAGGAGCCCCTGCAACAAAACTAGTAAATAACACAAAAATTTTAAAAATTTATAAGAGTAACAGGTTAAATTGCCCTCATGATTTTAATACGTTAACGCCGCTGCTTTTCTTTCGAAATTCTAACTCGGCGTTGCGACAAATGCCCAAAAAAGCTTCAACACGCTTCTGTGACAATTTCTAAAAAAGAGCATCGTCCAGGAATGCATTTTAGCTTCCTTTTTCCTCATTGACTGAGAATTCACAAATTGGGGGACGGTGAGGCCTACACGAACCGCAAGAGGGCGCTCCTCGCCTGATTTTCTTTTTTTTAAGTTCTTTATTTTCAACCACAAGAAAATATTTTTTACCTGAAACCCCAGCTCCCTTACAGCTCTTTCTTAAAAAGCAACAAAAGACGGAGAATTGCCCGTTCATTTTTTAAAAAAAATCTTTTAGATAGATTCTGCTACTCATGATGAAAGCAACGGAAACCACAATCCTGTCCACTGTCTCTTTTATTTTGCTCCAAGGTGACCCCAGCTATTCCATCCCGGTTCTAACTTAATACTGCAGAAGTGTCTCTTGCGGGCCTACAAATCATTCAACCCCATCGTGGGCTTCTCTTGGCGAGATTCGACCAAGGGAGGTTCGCTACAACCTTCCTCTCTGAGGCTGAGAGAGTGGGACTTGGAAATCCAGCAGCTCTCCAGATCCTGTGGGACTCCAACTCCCATCTTCCTCACCATAGGCTATCCTGGCTGGGGCTGCTGGCAATCACCATCGAAAAATATCCGGAAGGCCACATGATTTCCTGATTTAGCCCCTCATTTTTCTTTTTATCAGAAGGAAATTTTGACTTGCATATATCTTGAACCCACTGGGGCAGGGCAAGGTAGAAATGTGCTCCAGCCTGACTACACTGACCTCGCCAATGCACTGATATGCCTTCTTACAACTCATCTAAGACGATGAACGGCATGTGTCCTTCCGACCTACCTCACAGGGTTGTTGTGAAGATCAAGTAGGAAACAGAGACAGCCCTGTATGCTGCTTGGAGCTGAGTGAAGGTAGGATAAAGGCATCACAACATCAGTAAATAATTTTGGCAAAGAGCATAAAAACATCTTGTCTGAGAACATGGAGTAGCCTTCCCCAACCTGCTGCTTCCCCCCTCAAAGAGCTCTTGGGCTGTGCTATGCTGGCAGGATGATGGGAGTTATAATCACATACAGCTGGGTTTTAGGGGAGCTACCTGTTGCAGAGGAGACCAACTGCCCCCCCTTTTATAACTCAGAGGTAAATACGCCCTAGCTATTAGCTATGTGAGATGCAAAGTCAATTAACTTCCACTGATCGGGGAAAACATTCAACCAGATAGCAATTTTCACCATGGAGCAGAAAAGGGAAAAAAACAGAAAAATTCCTGGCCCAAGACAGATTAAAAAATAATATCTTTTGTTAATTATCTGGCAGTGAGATTACGAGAAACCACAATTTCTTCCCACAGTGTTCACAAGCAAGGAAATGGTCTCTGCTTTAAAATCACCCTCCTCCAGTGGAAAAAAAAAATTGAAAATATTTAAGAATCCAGGCAACCAGTCAGGACAACAGCTGAAAGAGCGAATGCATGTTTGCCACAATCATAAGTGCTGCGGAGCAGAAAGCAATCCACGCAGGCTTGAATATTATGGGTTAGTTTGAATTAAAGTAGACTTACTGAATCGGGTTGAACAGAGAAGCGACAGTAAGGTCAATCTCATTGATTTAATGGGTCTCCTCCAGTTAGGGAAAAACAACAGGTTCCACAAAGCTGCCAGCAAGTGTGAAACCTATTTTTCTTGGGATTCTTGTTACTTCACTTTAAAAAAAAAAAAGTTTCTAGCCTTGATGGTATAGACAAAATCCACTACAATCTCCGACAGAGGCTGCGAAAGGTTTTTCATGATTCAAGATTTCTCATGCAGCTCTCTACGCCCATCCGCTACCCACCAGGACTGGCACAAATAGAATTAATTATGCAAAAGAGAGAAAGAGAGAAAGCAGTTACGCAAAACGACAGAAAGCCTGGAAATTCAAATTATTTACATCAGTTGCCCAATTAGGGGCTCTTTTCCCTTTGCCATCCCCAAATTTGGTTTCAGCATGATCTAGAATTCAGCCACCGGGCCACGAAGGAAGACGCAACTTCTTTGCCAAGCAGACTTTCATCCTGACCAACAAAGGGAGAGAGAAAGAAAGAAAGAGAAAAACCACAGAGAGACATAGTTCAGTTCTGCCATATTTTATTACACAGGATGGGTCCAGATGAACAGGCGGACAGTTGCCCAGGGGATAGAAAGCAGCCAGTTTTGGATCACAGAAATCCCGCATGACTCCCACCATTCAAACATTTGGTTGGTTGAGCCATGATCAGTTATCGGCTGTACATTCGACACGGACGGCGCATGTTTGGCAAGGATGCTACGGCATGGGGCTGCCTCAAAATACACCATTCTGCCCTCCACATACTTCCACTAAAGATCTCACAGGCCGTTCATCAAGCAGAACACAGAAATCGGCCGCCAGCCATTCACGCCATGTTTTGGAAAGAAAACCCAAAGCCAGAATATTGGGAATATCTGAGGGGCAACGTATTCCCTGCAGACCAGAAATACAAACTGGACGTAACACACGGTGTCCAGAAAACGAATTCCGTGGGTTCAACTTCAGGTTTGGAGAGCAAAATTTGGGGAGGGGAGGGGGTGCATACGAGCAAGATCTGCAGCAAGATTCAAAGACCAGTCCCTGGAGAAATTCAAGATATGCGTTGCAATCCTAAGAACGTTTGCTTGAATGCAAGTTCCACTGTTTTCAATGGGGTTTATGCTCTAGTCACTGTGCCTTAGGATCATAGTCCAAATTGTGGACCCACAGAGGGCATTTTAAGAATATTTGCTGTTGCTGCTGTGAGCCTTCAGGTTGTTTCTGGCTTACAGAGACCCTAAGCCTTAAGGTGACCCTATCGTGGGGCTGTCTGGGGGCTGAGAGGGTGTGACGTGCCCAAGGGTTTCCATGGTTGAGCAGGGAACTGAACCCAGATCTCCAGGTCCATACTCCAACGCTCAAACACTACATTATGCTGGCTCTGCCATACTCTCTTATATGGAGTGAGGGTGTGTGGGTTTATACACACACGCTACAAATAAACTAGAAATAAATACTTCTGTCTACCTCAGAGTGGAGTTTGTGGACTGCGAGTTATCCAGGGCATGACAATGCCTGCACCAAAACAGGGTGCTCTACCATAGAATTATTAATCTTTCCCCCAAAATCAAGATGCCAGTCCTCATAGCTCTCAAAGAGAGGGCTAATTTACACAAGATCAGGTTGTCAGTCCCTCTATCCCAGTACTGTCTGCTGTGGCAGCCCTCCAACTTTTGTAGAGATGAACCCATTCCCATCACCTGACAACTGATCCTTTAAAAAAACAAAAACGGATAGGCCAGGGACTGAACCCAGGATGTTCTGCGTGCAAAGCACGTGCTCTCACACCGAGCAATGTCTCTTCCCCTAAATATAAAGCAGGATTCCAGTCCTCATAGCTCTTAACAGAGGGCTGATTGCAGGTTGAAAGATTTGTCCATTTAGCCTATTTATTTCTAATGCAGTCTTCTTCAACCTGGAGGTCTCTAGCTATGGGTAGGTAAGTATTATGGGAGTTGTAGTCCCACACATCTGAAAGCTATCACTGCCATATACTGACCAGGAGTGTCAACAGAGAAAACTCTTTGCCTGTCATCTGAAACTGGCTGGCATCAATTCCATCGAGTATACTGCCAAGAATCCAACCCACCTTTTCCACTTATCTTTGATGTCTTGGGGCCTTTCTTGTGTCTCAGTATCTAGAAATTTATCTGCATATGGTCAGAGGAACTGCCTCTTTGCACTACATGCAGGCTCAACGGCATTCCAAATTATTTTATTCCATCTACAGGATACCGGAACTTTGTTCCACAGGATTTTGTCAGGTCAGCTGAAGTGGAATCATAACATGATAATTGTGTAGCGTGGTATCAACCCAAACCTATCCCTATCATGCCAGTCTCTTGTTACAACAACAACAGCAACTGTTCTTAAACGTAAACCTCTGCTTTTGTTTTGCCATGGAACACACCCAAGCATGGAACAGTTAACTGACACACACACACATACACACACCTCCACATCAAAACTCCAGCATTCAAAGTCACGCAAAAGCACACATCTTCATGCAGACTACTGGCAAATTAGGATAGCAAATTCCAACCCGTTGAGGTTTCCTGAAAACAATCAGGAAAACAGTAGATGATAAAAAGCTAGAAAACAGTGCAAAAAGCCAAAGCTACCACGCAATCCACAGTGCCCCTCTCCAATACCAGGAGATTTGGACTTCATCCGCCAACCCACAAACGAGACCAGAAATACTGACTCCCATCCTGACCTGGCTAGATTATTTCCATTTCTGAAACTAGCTGTTTCAGATAACCATAAAGTTGAAAAGGGCCTCTGGCCATTCCAGAATCCACCTCGGAGATATTCTTGCGAGGCGGGCACCCAAGTTCTGTGCAACCTTGCACAAACGTCTCACCCATGCGAAGGAGGGGACAGAAACGGTGGCGGCAATTCATTCAATCAAAGAGGTGGTGGTTGTCCATTCTGACCATCCATTTTGGAGAAAGAAGGCTGGGTAAGATGGCTTGAGGGGAATTTAAGGCCTGAAAACACACACACACATACACATTTATCCAACTATGTATACTGGCAATTCTCCTTGCAGAAGTAGAAACACTCATGTCTTCTGTTCTGTTTCAAAAGATCAAGTTTCTAGACCTCATGGTGCCCGATCTTCTTCTCCCCAAGAAGACAGCAGTATTAGTCTGTTTCAGCGTAAGAGGAAAAGGCAGGGGGAAGGAAGGAGGGGTCTAACAGCATCTTGGAGACTAACTGATATATTTCAGCATCAGATTTCATGGATTCCAGTCTCCTTCCTCACATTCATGAAAGAAAATGTCAGCTTTTTCCTGCTGTCTTTGTTTCAGTGGCTCAGAAACCAAAGCTGGAGAGGAACAGCATTAGGACTTCTGTCTCTGGCAAAACACAGTCTCTCTCTCCTTTCCCCTGTCTTAGGGGACTCTATGCCTTGCCAGTTTCTCCAAAGTTGACAAAAACCTTTCTCAAACCTCCCAACCTGTACATACAAAACACACACCCCTCAAGATTATACACACCTGAGATTCAAGGAATGTATTTTGGACCCCATTTGTCAAACTGCGTATTTACTTCAAGCAAATGGCATGGAAACGGAAGCACACAAACTTGCAACAATAACCTACGCACCTCCATTTCTCCTTGCGGAATTATAAATGCATTCTGGATTGCTCCCAACGGTGAAAGGGATTCAGTGAGCTGGTGGACCCCAAGTGAAGCTCTCAGGCTTTGTGAGGCAGGGAGAATTGGGTCAGGATCTGGAGCGATCCAGGATCAAAAATGTGGGGCTGCCACTTTGCTCTGATACCCATCTACAAATATTTAGGGTGGGAGTATGTTAAATGATGGTTTTCCTGGAAGGAGGGGTGGATATCTAACTCTAAAACAGGGGTAGAACCTTCCAGATTATATTCATCTGACATATGCTGGGTGCTGCAGTTCCATATCCAAAGAGATGTAGAATTCCCACCCCTACTCTAGATTCAATTCAGTTCTGTCAGGACACCTCTCATCCTCCAGATGCTCATGTGCTACTGCTCCCAACATCCCAGCCTGGCCAAGGATGATGATGGGAACTGGGGTCCAGCAATATCTGGGGGTTGCAATTACCCCTGGAGAAAAATATTGGGATTAACCTAATTCCTGCAGCCCAGTGGCACAAGCTTCCCAAATTCATGCCACCTCTAGGCACCAGCTGCAAGTCCGTTCCATGGCACATGCAAAAAAAAGAAGAAGCCAGATATGTACACGCGCAGTCTCAAAGATGCACGCCCTAAAACAAAGAGTCAACCAAGTGCAACCACGGCTACAATCACACATGGACCCAAAATGCCAGAGACTAAAAGGCTTGGACAGCAAGGCGCAGAAGTAAGGCAGCGACAATGTGCAAGAAATAGTCTCCCACAGCAGGTGGGAGACTCTCAGAGACTGATTCTCTATAGAGACTGATTTTTCCTTCCTTCTCTTGAGTCGTGAAGGAGCAAGAATGGAGGCTGGTGGGTGGGGATGACTCAGTCGCACACGCTTGCGCCTTCCAGTGCTGACAGGGCACCAGGCCCTTTCCCATCCAACGTCGTCGAGCAAATCCTAACAGAACACCCGCAATCTTGCCCAGTGGTTAGAGTGTCGAGAAGAAGACTGGAGAGACCCCAGTTCAAAACCCTGCTTAGCTCTAAAGCTCCTGGGAGACCCAGATCTGGTCACCATCTCTCAGCCCAATCTACATCGCAAGGTCGATTTGAGGAAGAAATAAGAAAGATTGACCATACTCTACCTTGAGTTTTTTGGAGTACAGGAGGGATTTTTTTAAAAAGTAATAGATTAATTGCATAAACAAAATCTTAAGGGGAACCAGCAGCTTCCAGATATTTTTGGATCAAATTTCCCAGCATCCCTGACCAATGGCCATGCTGTGGGATTTAGAGTTAAACAGTATCTGGAGGTCCACAGGTTTCCACTCCATAAGGCTGGGGTAGGAAGACTTGTAGATTCTACAGGATTTGCTAGAACAGGTGCCTCTTTCAACAAAATGGCAGCTTGGGTGTGAAGCTGGTACCTACTGTATCCCACTAGTTATAGCAATTGTGACTTCGGCAATCTGACAGCTCATCATTAGGATAACCAAAATCACCCACATGCTGGTGGGAACTACTGAATTATCCTGAGGCTCAAAGTTTGTATGAATACAAAAACTCCCAAGGAGTGGGGAGAAAACCAGAGTCAGAATGGAATGGAGCTTCTCAGGAAGGGGCATGGATGGCTAAAATCCTGAAACATTTTGCTGCAAGTCCCAATTATACCAGTACAAACTAACATCTGAGTTAAAACATATCAGGAATTTCAGCAACCCATCTGTTACACAAATGACAGTCAGAAACATTTTCCTGGTCTATTATGAGTTATTCCAAGGATGACATACCAGTAGCTTCTGATACGCCATCACCAAAAGCCCTGCTCTGGAGATTTTGGTTAATGTATATATTGTTATCTCTGCCCAATTCCTTCTGTTATCCTCTGTAAAGATAACTTGGGATACTTTCTACCCCTTATCCAGGAGGGCTGCAACAGGAATACCCTTCAGGGAAACAAAATGGCTCCTGATCCAAACAACTGCTCTCTATTCCCCCAAAGGGTTTTCCAGTCTCCATCTGCAGCCTATGCCATGGGGAAAAATGCAGAATGCACAGAGCCCTGTGGGTATATCTGGAGTTTCCTTATTGCATTTAGGGAATTTTTTTTAAAGCTGCATCCAACCCTCTGCAAGGACGCCAACCGCTTTTCATCTTTGAGAATTTACTCTTCCATGAATAACGATAGCAGAAGCAGCTAGAACGACATTAGGGATGTTTTCAAATGTGAAAACTGATCCTGCTTCCAGAAGAGAGAACAGAGTTTCAAAAAAAGGGGGGGGGGGAATCCCTGACAATTCTTCAGCACAGTTCCTGATGCAAAAATACTGTTTTTGAACAGAACAAATACCCCCACTATATGACCAGAGCTTGGAAGGAATGCAGTTGCTTGCAATATGTTCATTTCCCCTGTAATGAGAGTACAATGAAGTAACGTTTCAAAGGTAAGGACACAATCAGGAACAAGAGTTACTATTGCTGTAACAAGTAACATTTGCTACCTTTAATAATATTTAGAGACATTTTTAAGGCAACAAAAAGTAACCAGCAATGCAACAAGTTACTTCTTAGTAAAAGCAATGGGTCACTTTTTTAAAAGAATTGAATGGCTTTTCAAAAAAAGTAATGTTTTAAGTGCTGGCCTGAAGAGACCTGCAGAATCGTCACTGATTAACTGAATCCAAAAACCAAGCCAGTTTTTTTCCCCCTATAGCCTGATGCCCCTGGAAAATCATGCACAAAGCCAGGGATAAAAGCAACAGCTCACACCATGTAGTTTCTCCGTGGGATAGCAGATAATTCAAGAGACAGACTGCACCCAAATAAAGCGTCTTCATTAGCCACTGGTAAAACCCTCCCCAGCAATACTCATAAAATACAGGGAACAAAAAGCTATTTGCAAATTTGAAGGAGACGGGAAGGAAGAGTTTGATATCACACCACAACTATGTCTTTATTTTTTTGCCACCTGGTTTTGATCAAAGTTTTAATGATTACCAGGAAGCAGGGGTGATTACTCATTCAACATCATTGGGCCAGCAAATTTGCTTGAGGTTTTCAGTCAAAGCTTTAATGGAATCATAGAAGTTGAAGGGGCTACTGAGTCCATCATCCTCCAAAGAGTCTATTCCACTGCTGAGCAGCTCTTACAGTAAAAAAGTTCTTCCTACTATTTATATTTTCCTCCCTATGATATGAATCCCTTGGTTTGTGTTCTAATCTATCTGATATCCCTTCCGAACACTTACTTCAGAGATGTTCAGCACCTTGAACAGCTGCTTTGATGTTCAAATTAAAACCTGGAATGAAGTTTCTGCCCAATGGAGTGGAAGGTGCTGTCAGAAGGTTACTAAGAGAAGCCAAAGAAGAGACTGGGCTGGACCCTCAGACTCACAGATTTACTATTGGAAGAGGTGGGAAGGGTGAGAAAATGTTCAAATCTCCACTCCCTCCACTATGCCTGTTGAACACTCTCTTGCCCCAGTTCTGCAAGGATGGAGGTGCTGAAAGGCCAGAGAGTGTGAATATTCTGCACAGACCAAGGAATACCTGTCCATTTACTCAGTGGGGGGAACAACCTGGTTTGGAGACAGCTTACTGAAACCAAAATCATGGTCAATTTCAGGGAATTCCCCTTGTGAGCTACAATCTCGTGTTGGGGCCAAAGGCAAAAATGCTGGAGCAAAATCATCAACATAGAATCTTAGAATTGGAAGCAATCATAAGGGCTATCTAGTCTAACCCACTGGCATCCAGGAATACACAATTTAAGCATTCTCAGAAGACGCCCATCCAATCTCTGTTCAAAGTCCTCCAAAGAAGAACCAAGTCTGTTATTCTCTTGAACAGCTTTTACAGTCAAGAAATTATTTCTAATGTTTAGTTGGATTCTGTTTGCTTGCAAGTTGAAGAGACCAGCTGTTTTTCAACTCTTCCTTCTCCTCAACTGGGTTTATGTTTCAGCTTAAAGCCCATAACTACCAACAGCTAAACCTCAGGAGCGCCTTTTGTAAGCCATTTTTCTTTGTTGGAAGATTGGAGTAAAAATGCTAGGTACAGGACACACCAAACAAAAACAAACAAATGCACACGGTGGATAGAAATGCCCTCCCTGAATTTATCTCTGCCTAGGTAAATCGAACCATCACCACATCTTGTGGCTGAGAGTTCTGTAAGTTAGCATTGGGTTTTGCAGAAGAAGGCACCAGAAGGGAAAGGAAGGGAGGAAGGAAGGAAAGAAGGAAGGACAGAAGGAAGGAAGGAAGCACTGCCAATGGAAGGCAAAAATACAAATTGTTCTTCACTGAAGACCACTGGGAGAGTATTTCCCTCAACTCACTCCCCCCAATACTGCTATCCCACAGATGGGGAAGGTCACGCAAACACAAGATTCTTACTTTTGTTTGGAGGTAAAAGGAGGAAATTTCCCTTTTTCCAAGGAAAAATGAGGTTGAAAAGGCAGTGAGACCCTTCCAGAAAACTCCCCCTTTCTAAACACAACCATTCAGTCATTCCAATTCCTTTCCCTCCACAGACACCCCTCCTCAAATTCCCTTCCTTCCAGGCTCAGCAGAGAGCATGGGTGTATAAGGCGCTGCACACATGGTTTATCTCATATATATATCTATATTGTTATTTATCTCTTTAGATATGTATATATATATGTATATTATCTTACACACATTGGATTAAGTTGCGCGATAAACTAGATTATGGCTTTCTGTGGTAAAGGTCACAGCAGGGTGAAAGGTGGGATGGAGATGACCGCAGGAGACGGGAGCCAAACTTTGGTAGGAGCTAAACGGGACAGGCGGCTCATCCTACCCTGCCCAATGGGAGGACCAACCTGTCTTGTGGCAAAGGACACCCCTCCAAAAACCACCCCTCTCCCTGCATCCTCTAGCTTCAGTAAGCGGCAGACATCCACAGACACACAGTCCACGCTTCCAACCTCTCCCCAATACCAAAGCTCCCTGGGGCCCCCACTTCATTAAGCAGCGGAGAACAACAGACAACCACAAGGGCCCAGAAAGTCCCCACCCCTCGCCTTCCCGGTTTTGCGGAGCGAGCAATGGTCAGCATGAGAGAAAAGGAGCCACGATGGATTTCTGCGGCACAGCCCCACTGCCAGCTCATTCTGCTGCCTCATGGGGGGTGGGGGTGACGGATAGCGGGGCAGTGCCCTTCACTGCTTCCCCACCCCTCCCCTTTCCCACCTCCCCGCCACTATGGTCAAAGGTCACAAGTTGGAAGATAGCTTCGATTTTGCTGGGTCCGTGTCAGGGGTGCTAACTATGGAATCTTTGGGGGCACTACCCGAGTCCTGTTGGAGGCCTGGAGTGGTGGTGGTGGTGGTGGTGCTAGACATGGCTCCTGGCGCTGCCCCAGGGTACCCCCCGCTGGCGGACATCTGGTGGGGCAGGCCCGCGCGGGACGGTGGCGGTGCGGCTCCCCTTGGCCCGGCTTGAGGCGTGCCACCGGAACTCTGCATCGAGGTGGCCGGCGAGGCAGGCGATACTCCCCGGGCCCCCCCGCCGGGATGGAAGTGGTGGAGTCGTGAGCCGAGGATGGGGGGCTCTGGCTCATGGTCTGAGAGACGCCGTGCGGGAGGGAAGGTTGGGAGGCCGAGAGGGGCCGGCTCTCCTGGCTCAGGCTGCTGGTGTGAAGGGCCTGCGTGCTCTTGTGGGCCACCAGGCGCTGGGGGGAACCAGGGGGCTTCTGCTGAGTCAGCGAGAGCTGGGAACCCGACTGACCTTTGGTGCCCTCGTAGGGGAACGTCCGGCTGGCATGGGGGCTTTGGGAAGGTGGGCTGGAGATGGAAGAGGAGGAGGGGAGAGGGCCAGCGGAGGAGGCGGCTGGTGGAGGGGGAGGCTGCTGAGGCTGCTGTGAGGCGACGTTTTGCTGTTGCGGCTGTGCATTTTGTGACTGCGATTGCAGGACATTCTGCTGCTGCTGCTGTTGTTGCAAGTTCAGCTGCTGCTGCTGCTGTTGGTGACGATGTTGCTGGAGCAAAGCCGGGGAAATGGCAAAGGGCCCAGCAATGCCCCCTTGGTACTGCAGCCGGCGGGCCATCCGGGGCGAGCCCAGGCCCATGGAGCCGACCAGCGGGCTGGCCATCTGCGGGCAGAAGCTCATGGCCACGGCCTGCTGGAGGGTGGCGATGGCTGAGGTCACCTGGGGCTGGGGTGGGGCGTACATGGCCGCGTGCTGCTGCAGCTCAGCCTGCTGCACCATCTCGCGGTCATACTTGACGATCTCCTGGATGATCTCGTTCTCCTGGTTGTTGAAGACGCCCGAGTTGAGGTCATGCTGAACCTTGTGCAGCAGGATGGAGTTCTTCTTACCTGCAGGGAATGCATGGGTGGGAGGGAACAGAAAGCGGTGGAGAGGTACATTCAGTTGTAGCACAAAATTACTTCCACAAACCCATCCTGGGCACGATTCTTCCAAGGGAGCCAAAATGGGCAACCTTTGGCCTTTCATGTGCATCATTCCCACACGAGCCCATGGCTCACAGATAAGAGGCAATGTTGAAATGTAGAAAGAATGTGTGGCTAATGCTGCTAACCTTACATAGCCCTTGAAATGTCCATAATTTATTTAAGTTGCAAAAATCATTCATGTCTATCTCGTCTATCTGCGTACACATGTGTATGCATAAATGTTTGATAACAACTATTCATTATATGGATAATGAATAAGACATTTCTGCTTCTGTGCTCTTTTATGGTATTATAATTGAAGAAGTCAGAAGCCAAAACTGTTTCACTACATCCATGAACTTTTCTACAAGTTAACTGTGTCCTTCTGCGACCTCAGTTCTACCTGTCTATGGTACTGTTCAACTGCTTTATTTGCCTACACAAATAAATAAATGGTGAATAGATGTCAATGTGTGTGTATGATATTTACATGCAAACACAGACAGAGAGATGCTGCAAAGATCTCCATGGCTTATAAATCCATGTGGCCTACCAAGGGCATTTTGCGTGTGGTTGTGGAAGGACTTTTGTTTTGGTAAACAGAAAAATTGCCTGCCAGTGTATAATCCTTTCACCCTGTTTTATTCAAGCCTAAATAGCTTCCCTTATTCCCCCCGCCCCACAAAAAATGTAACAACTAGTTTTCACAAGGAAGGGCAGGTCTGTTCCATCACAGGTCAAGAGTGGTTCTGGGAAACGGTCCCCAGATTTGCTCACCCTTCATTACACACAAACGCAGACATACACACACATCTCTTTAGTGTGAGCTACCTCATAGGGAGGGGAAGAAGAAAAGAAAAGGAGAGACAGATGAAGAAAAAAGGGAAAGGTAGAAGAAGAAGGAGGAGAAAGAAGAACTGGAAGATAAAAAGAAGGTGAAGAAGAGAGAGAGAGAGAAAGAGGGGGAGGAAAAGAAGAGGGAAGAGAAGAAGAAGAGGTGCAAGAGGAGAAAAAAAACAAGAAGATGAGGAAAAGGCGACAACAGAGATGAAGAGGACAAAAAAGAATAAGAAGAGATGAAACAGAGGAAAACAAGGAGAAAAAGGGCAAAAAGGAGGAGGAGGAGAAGAGAAACTGCAAGGTGGAGGAGAAGAGGAGGAAAAGGAGAAGAAAAGAAGCAAGGAAGAAAGAGGAGAAAAAGAAGGAGAAAAGAGAGAGGATGAGGAGAAGACAAAAAGGAGAAGAAGAAGAGGAGGAAAAGCATTAGTAGAAGCAGAAATGACCACACATTTAGCTGCAGTCATTATAGGAACTCGGTCACTTTTTTAAAAAAATAGTCTGCTCATTTTCCACTTCCTTCCTCATCAATTTTTCCTTTTACGAGGCTGTTCATTCTCTGAACTCTTTCTGTTCACTTCTGACCTTGCCTGTGTGGCCTGCCAAAGGTCAGGCTGTACAAGAAGCAGCCTTCCAAAACTCCACACATGCCACACAGCCGTGCCCTGATGTACATCCATACCTATGCGATCGAGGCGATCGATGGCGACCGTTTCAAAAGCCCGCCTCATCATGGGGTATTCCTCCAGGACTTCGTTGAAGTTGTCCACTGAGAGGGAATAGAGGCGGCAGTAGGTATCCGCACGCACACTCGCAGTTCGCCGGCCTCTGGTCAGCAGGCAGATCTCTGGAGGAAGAGATAGGTAAAATGGTTCAACACCAAAACAGAGATTGCATCAGGATTCTTTGCTTAAGGTCATAGTCTAGTAGGAACACAAGGCAGAGTCTTCTTGGTGACAGCTTGACTCAACTTGACTTGACACTTGTGTATTTTTAGTGACTGACTTGCTGTCCTTGGTTCAGTCACATAACACATTCACCCAGAAACCTCACAAGATGATCTGTCTCAAGCCCAAAGTGGGGGCACACTTCTCAGAGGGAACAGCAAATGGATTAGGCACTGGGCTTGAGATCTGCTCAGTGGCCTGTCCCCTCTGCATATCGGAGGAGCTTTCTAAAACTTTACCTAAGAGCAGAAGGCAAGACTCATGCCCAGAGTGCAGGGTGTATATCTCAGAGGGGAACAGAAAATGTGTTAGGCAGTGGGCTTGAGGAGTTGGAAGGGTCTTTCCTTCTAAAGCTCTTGAAGCTTCAGTCATGGGGAATAAGAAGGACCCCATTCCCCACTTCTGAAAAAGCCCACAGCTTTGCAAATGGGAACAAAGGAGGAAACTATTCCCACTTCAGAAGCTGCAGATGACAATATCACAGAATTGGAGTGGTGACTCCACTTAAATTGTTAAACTGACTTTATTCAACTCCGCCCAGAAATTCTGGCATACAGGCTGGGGTACAAAGTTGGCTCCCAGACGTGAGACTTGACTTGGGACTTGACTTGAAAATATCTTGCAAGGGCCTAAGACTTGACCTGAGACTTGAAGGTAGAGACTTGAGACTTGGAGTAAAAGACTTAAATACATCACTGCCAGTACATGACTGACTGACTGACTGACTCTCTCTCTCTGTTAGACCAACACCCCAGTTGCCTTTTGATTCTTCCGCTCCTTAAATTGTGTTTTAGCGGCCATTCCCCTTAGATGCAGCAGAGGGAGAGCCAGGACTTGGAACAAGGATTCAGAGATACAAAAGACCACAACAACCATCTAGTCCTGTCAGGACGCTTTGATTCTGTCATATTCAGGCACTAGCATTCGTGATAGTATAGATGCAGAAGAATCCACAGAACCGAGCCTGCTAAGTGCTAATGTGCATCCATTTATAATCGCTATCTGCAATTGTGCATCTGATTGTAATCTTTAAAATGTCAAGAGGCTCCAGTGTTCAATGCTACCTTGCCACAAGCATAGGAAATGAAGACTGGGAGTGGGGGTAACAAGAGAACCACAAGAAGATGTTATGGGAATGTTAAGATAGGAGGCAGAAACTCATCCTCGGTCCAACAAAATATTGAGAGACTGGGAAAATGCCAGCACTGATGAGGTTGATTTGGCATATAAGCCTTTTGACCAATCTTTGATATGCGTGCCAACATTTGTCCTGAAGGTATAAAACTGGTGCCCAACTTGATGCTGCCGTCTCAGCAACATTTTGATAATGTTGCCGTGTTGCTCGCTATTCTGAAATAACTGCTTCTGTTTTGAAACTCTGAGCACAGTTCTTCACAGCAAGTTAGCCAGGACAAGTCCACTCCCCTGCTGTGCAGAAAGACACAAGCAAAACACTCCTGAGAATGGCCATCCAACCTCTGTTCAAAGATTTCCAAAGGAAAAGAGCCCAACTCCTTCCGAGACAGTTTGTTTCACTGTCAAACAATTTTTACAATAAAGACACTCTTCTTAAAATTTAGGTGGAATCTTTTTTTTTCTTGTAATTGGGAGAGAATGAAATTTTAGCTCCGCCTTTCCCTCAATTGGTTTCCACGCAAGCTGGTCATTGTAGGAACACAGTCACTTCAAAAAGTCAGATTGCATCCTTTCCTCTTCCCTCCCATCTCTTTCTCCCTTTCATGTGTTACTTTTCTAGTTGCTAACTGATCTCATGGAATTTATCCTGGGAGTTTTTCAAATGGACAGAAAGATTTGTTTAAAAAAATGCTCCAAATTTAATTATTAATAATTCATCTATTTATTATTAAATTTGGAACATTTAATGAAAAGCCAAAAAAAAAAACCTTTCTGTCCAACTGAAAAACTCCCAGGATGACTAAAAATTCAGCTCAGAGCAAGCATGGTATAGAGGTTTGAGCATCGGACTACAATCCTAGAGATCAAGGTTTAATTCCCCGCTCAGTCATAAGAACCCACTGGGTGGCCCTGGACATGTCACACACTCTCAGCCGCAGAAAACCCTGTGATAGGTTCACTTTCGGTTCATCATTAAATTGAAAACAACCTGAATGCATACAACATAAATAATTCAACTGTTGCAGCTGAAGGGAATTTTAATCCTAGGGCAAGAAAGGATATTATTGTGCACCAGCAGCAAAATCTCTAGAACTCTCTTCTAGCAACCTCTTCCCACCTCTGCACTTGGCTGGTCTTAAAAGCACCCAGTCAGACAGATCTTAAACAACCTGCCAGGGGTGTCGTGAGACTCACAAAGCTGCCAGCCATCTATTAACTCTGAAGTCATCAATCATTCTCGTAGCCTAGACAACCGACAGGCCTCCTGTTGGCACCGGCTGCCACTCTCAGCTCACACCCTCCCTCAGCAAAGCAGAGATGGGGGAGAACCCACCTTGTGCTGCTTTCGATAGCTACAATATCTGAAAGGAAGGGCCATAAGCACCTTGTAAACTGCACCTTCCTATAGGAAGACTCATTGGTTTCCAAGAGATTACTCTCAAATAGAGCCATGTATGAAACATTTTATAAAGGATTTAAAAGATTTCCTTACACTGAACTCCCATTACCCTTGCCTCTTCCCTCCATCATAGCTATATCTCAAATTTGTAAGCTCTTTCGGGGCAGGGATCTCTCTTTTATACATACTTATTTTGTTAAAGAATTTATCTATCACCTCTCAGCCTGCCATGGCGATTTGGAAGTATATACACCTTCAAGTCACCTGTCAACTTATGGCAACCCCATGAATTTCATAAGATTTTCTTAGGCAAGAAATACTCAGAGGTGGTTTTTGACAGTTCCTTCTTCTGAAATACAGCCTACAACACCTGGTAGTCATTGGCAGTCTCCCATCCAAGATTTACTACACATAAAAACATTTAAAACTTTAAATGCACAAAGCAAACGTTCAAAAACAGAGTAAAAGCAACTTCTTAAAAATAGTTTTCAAACATACTCTGTGTATGCACACAGGGATGGAGCTGAGAGTTGGACCTGTGTTAGATTTCATTTGTTCATATCACTGACCATAAATTCCAGATCCTACATCTTTTGTTTCTCAGGTATATTAAGGCACGAGATATTGGACTAGCTAAATCTTCTATTTATCTGCTTTTTCATTTAGGTAGCATGCCACCTAAGTGAACAGGTAGGTATGTAGATCTGCAAATAAACAGGTAGTTATCTAACTACCTATCTTTATCTACTGCAAACAAAGAAGTAGGTCTCACCTCCGAAGTAGGAGCCATCTGATAGTTTCATCTCTTTGTTGCCTTTAGTGAGGACGCTCACCACTCCATGCTGGATGAAATACATCTTCTTGCCAATGGTCCCTTCACGGATGATGTAGTCACCTGGCTGGAAGACCTCAAACTTCAGTTTGGTGAGCATGGCAGTCACAAAATTCGGGTCAGCGTTGGCAAAGAGAGGCATGGAGGCCACCAGCTTCCGGCAGTTGAAATTGACAATCTCCTAAATAAAATAAAATATTATATACAATGTGGTTAGATTAAATTAGAAACGTACAGTAAGAAGAGGAAACCTAGATTAAGGAGCAAAAACACAGAGCATACAGAAATATAGGAAGGAAAATACAAGGAAATGTAGATAAATGTTCTCTGATATCTGTCTGTAGCTTGTATTAACAAGTGTATTGTGCAATCATATATATTATACATATAGCTTGAATTATTTTTGGACCTTTGCCTATAAAAACAAAGTTTAAAAAAAAGGAAATTGATAATCTCCTGGTGGAGGGAACAGACAAAAGACACTGAGGAGGGGGCACATGAGGAGAAAGTTCAGGGGAGTGGACCACAAAACTAAGGTTATTCAGTGGCTAGATACAAAGAATTTCTCCAATTGGGGCAATTTTTTTTCCCGGAGAAAAAATGGAAAAATTTTAAAACAAAGTGTTGTGACCCTTTTACAGACTTCAAGTCACTTTGGTAATATAAAGACATCAAATATATTAGATAGATAGATATTATTTTATTACGGTCACAGACCAGCCTAAGGACACAAGATCAAATCATTAAAAAAAAACTCGTAAGAGAGATAAAATACATGCAAATACACAAAAAGGATACAAATACAGATAGGCATTAATCTGTTCGATAACCCAACTAGTCCTGACAGAGCCCAACTAGACATTCATTATACTATTCCAGATTTGCAAACAAGATAAATCTAAGACAAGCTGCATCGCACTACATAAAATGCATTGTACTGCAGAGATATAAAATAAACTATATTTTTAATATACGAAACCAGATCATTTTATGTTAACCCAAATTACACAAAATCAGTTGTACGTCTTAAAATTTCCATTACAATTGGAGCTACAAGATCCTCAATGATACGACTGAATCATAAGGAATCTGTTTGGTTTTGCCAATTCATGAGGAACAGGCACAAAACAATAAAAACCATCCAAGTTAGAAGAAGAAATTAATTTTGTCCCCTCTAGTCCTCCATAAAGTCAAACAGATATAAAACAGTCATTCCCATAAAGGGAAATGAAATCAGGAAAACAAACTGAGATGAGCTGATTCTGGGTCTTTGGGGGCATTTGGAAGCAAAAAACGTTTTTTCTTTTAACCTCTGAGGGCTGCATACAGCCTGTGGGCCATACTTTGCCAATCCCAGGAGAGACTGTACCAACCTGACCTCTGCCCACCACTCGACAATGTGTGATCCAGCAACGGGACATACCTCCCGCAGGGGTTCGTTCAATTCCCCGAGGATGCTGTCCTCATCAAACATCTTCCCTTGGTATCGATGCTCGTAGTAGTCATGGATCTTTTGTCGGAAGTCGGCGGGCAGCTTGTGGAAGGACATATATTGTTCCACTTGCTTGTACTGTAAGAGTCAAAAAGGAGAAATCAGCATGAGGGCGAATGTTTATTTATTAATAAATTACTAGGTACATATCTACACTGTTTTTCCTCCAGTCAGCTCAAGGTGGCATACACGGTTATCTTCTCCTTCTCTACCTCAAGCCACGTTATCCTCACAATAACGCTGCAAGGTAGAACTGGACTGGGAAAACCTGGCTCAGTACAAACTGGAATCTGGATCTCCCAAGTCCCAACCTAACTCAGTACAAACTTGAACCTGGATCTCCCAATTCCCAGCCTGACATGCTAACCACTACACCATACTGGCTGATGCGATTGATTTTTGAGCTGTGATGTGGCAACTAAAAAAGCCAATGCAATTCTAGGTTGCATCAATAGGAATACAGTGTCTAGACTGAAGGATGCAATAGTACCACTTTATTCTGGTTTGGGGCAAGCTTGTTTTCTGCTGCTCCAGAAATTAGGACACAGAGCAATGGATTCAAACAGGAAAAGAGATTTCACCTAAACATCAGGAAGAAATTCCTGACAGTCAGAGCAGTTCGACAGTGGAATAGGCTGCCTGGGAGTGTGGTGGAGTCTCCTTCTTTGGAGGTTTTTAAGCAGAGGTTGGATGGCCATTTGCTGGGGGTGCTTTGAGTTTTTGTTCTTGCATGGCAGGTGGTTGAACTTGATGGCTATAGTGGTCTCTTCCAACTCTGTGATTCTATGAAGTGGTGGCACTATATAAAAAGCAATTATAAATGATGATGACGATGTTGATAAGGTTCTTATCCTCATGGTTCTGAATTAATTGATGATTTAAAGAACAAAACAGGAAGCTGCTTTCTACTCAGCAAGACCCTTGACCCACCCAGCTCAGTTTCACCAGTTCTGACTGACAACAGTTGTCCAAAGCTTCAGATAGGAGATCCTTCTCAACCAATCCAGGAGCACCGAGAACTGATCAGGGGTATTTGCACACAAAGCAGGTAGCTCTAGCATAAAGCTACAGATCCTTCCCTTAAAAAAAAAAAAACAGGTTGCAGTCATCACAGTTCTGTGCAAAATAAAGCTGGGGCTCTGTCATGGCATTAATGGCAATCATTTGGTTCCCCAATTAATCTGGCCATTACTCAAAAATGTTGATTCACCAGTTCTTTTTAAAAAATAAGTACATTAAAATCCTTTAATCTCTTGACTGCATGGCATACTTTGCACCATATGGATACAGAGGAAAAAGTCATACATATGCAACACGCACTAGTTAACGATTGAAATCGCTGCCCATCGTCACATCCTGAGAGCGAAAAAAGGAAATGCAGCAGGATAAATTTGCTGCAAAGCACCAAGTTGTCATTGTCTTTTGGGGAGTTGTCAGGAGATTTTGACAGGAGAGGAGGACTTGTTATTCCCTGTAGATCCACCTGCTCAGTTTGGTCAAGATGAGGAGGGAAACAGACAGTCTGAGATGATTTTGCCTCCCTGCCACCATCCTGTGGCCAAGCATCTCCGTGACCCCAGGAGACTATGGCTGGGCAGAAGCCTAGCAACAGCTGCTTCCAGACCTTGAGACTCTGAAGCTTTCAGGGCCTCTGCAGAGCAATGAGGACTGTCAGAAAAAAAAAGGGGGGGGGGACTTGATTTGGCAATTAGAAAGGAGAGGGAGAAAGTCCTACTTTCTGCCGAGTCCAGACATCAACCACAGTGTCACTTCCAGCCCTGAAATATTGATTCTTTTGTGCATTCTCAAGTCCCTGACACAACCTAGGATGGCACCAGACAGCTCAATGCCTCATTTTTGAATTGGAGGCAGGGTTGGGCCATTTCCCTGTGCCACTGATGAGGAATGTGTGCCCAACAGGCAAAATGCAGAGTCTAATCTCCATTATTATGTGGCCTCCTCAAGCCCCAGACCACCAAACATGTTTCAAAAATAATTTATGAGTTAAAAATTGCCTCAAAAGTACCTGAACTGCCACAAAAACATTGCCATTTTGGTCAATTTGCTCCCTGCTCCCACCCTAAAACCCCAAAGCCTTTGGCTGATTTTCAGATTAAAATAAACTAGATGTCATGTCACCTCATAGTAACTAAAATGCACCTCCAGGTTAGCTGATGGCTTATACTCAGAACTGGCTTACCTTTATACCACACAGATACATCTCCCTTTTTAAAACCAACGTACCTTCTTTAAATTACTTCCAGCTGAGTGACGTTTTGATATTATTATTTGCTAAACTGTATTTTAGCACAATTATTCTTATGGGTTTCTGTCTGCACCTGCTTTTTATCTGATTGTGAGTCTCCCTGGCTCTCAGTTTTGGAAGAAAGGGAGGAAGCAACCCCAATAGACACAATGAAATACTCAGAATTAATAGCCACTCCTTAGAAAAACATTTGTGCCTCTCCATTTATCTACAGTTTATTTGATAAACAAATGAATAAATAACGTTGAACATTCCTATGCCTGCCCAAACAAGTCACACCTTCCCAAATCCTGAAAATTCACCAGGGTTTGGGAAGGTTTTGAGAGCATACATGGCCTAGAATTCCCTGGCCTGCAAGTCTCCTGGTCCTGTTGGTTGGGCCATAGTAGGAACTGCAATCCACTAAAGTAACTGTTTTGCAAGCTCTGGCACAAACAGATTCAAAGAACTAGAGTGCTTCTGTTAAGGGAGGTTTGATTATGGCTGATAGTCAGTGAAAAGACTTGTCTCCACCTCCATAAATTCATCCAGTCCCCATTCTGAGAGTTCTACAGTTGGCCCTCTACATTCACTAGGGTTAAGAACACAGAACTTTCACAAAAGTGGGAAAATTGCAAATATCAAAATGTGTGTGTGTCTGTGGCAAGGACGCTGCGGCATGGAGGGCAGAATGGACATCCAGGGTCCAAAACAGGTGAAAGAAAGGAGAGGGAAGGTGGGATGGGTTGGCACAGTGGCCCTATGCTTCTTCTCTCTTGCCCATTTCATTCTCTGGTTGTAGGGAGGACATCAGAAGAGGGTTTGTGGTGCTTAGAAATCTAGCTGCAAGCTGTCCTTAGCTGGCCAGGTAGCGTCTGGAGGAGGAGGGGAACCAGAGGCAGGTTTTTAAAGGGCCACACAGTCTGATCAGAGCCAATGAGAGGGAAGGTTCTCCCAGACAAGAAGAGCCTGAGATGGAGAGGAGGCAGAGGTTGAAGAAACTTGCAAATAACTAAATCTGTGGAAGTCAAACCCGCAACTGTGGAGGGTCAAGCCTAGTCCAATAAAGTGCAAGAAATGCCTGTAATCAAATGTATGTAATTAGAATCATGGAATCATAGAATCTTAAGAGTTGTAAGGGACCCCTGCCATCCACTGCTTTGTATCCTGGAGCAGCAGAAAACAAACCAGCTCCATCTTCTACACAACATCCCTTCAGATATTTAAAGACATGTCACTTCTCAGTCTTCTGTTCTCCAAACTAAATGTACCAAACTCCTCCGGTCATTCCTCAGACGGTTTGGTTTCCAGAACTCTGATCATTTTATTCGCTCTTCTCTGGACACGTTCCAGCTTGTCAGTATCTTTCTTGAACTGCAGTGCCCAGAAATGGACACTATATTCCAGGTGAAGTCTGACCAAAGCATAATAAAGAGGGGCTACTTCCCACGATCCGGATGCTATACTCTTGCTGATGCAGCTCAGCACTGCACTGGCTTTTTTGGCTGCTGCATCACACTGTTGACTCATATGTAGTCTGTGGTCTACTCAGACCCCTAAATCCTTCCTCCATCTAACACGAGGCTCTGTGATTCCTAAGGAGCAGGCAAGCTGATAGCACGAACATATGTGGATACATATCTCCCCCTGTTCACACAGATACCCCCCTCACGTGTGCGCGCACACACAACCACACCTCTGTGTTTATCCTGCCTCCCCTTCCATACCTTCTCCTGATACTGGCGCCGGGAAGAGTCCAGAGATTGGATCAGGGCTGTGGCGTGGCCGATAAACATGGCGTAGCAGGTGGCCCCCACAATCATACTCAGCATGGTCAGCCAGATGTCAGTCATGCTCTCCGGAGCCTGACGCCCATAGCCAATGCATAACATGTGGCTCATCGACTTGAAGAGGGCGAAGGAGTACAGCTCACTCCATGAGTCATTCTGGATAACGAGATAAGCATCTGATCTCAGAATGGCAAACGCTTTCCAGCCCACAATGGTATAAACAGCCTTCTCTCACAGGTGATTACCACCTCGACTTTGGTTTTGTCTGAGGCAATCCAAATTCCTAGTCCTCATGATGCATAGCAGTCTCTGGACACATCAACCCAGGGAAGACTTAAGAGGTATGATGGGATTATTGAATACGATTTACAGAAGGCTAACAGGTGGATGGGAAGGGAAGTTTCAGAACTATACATGACAGCTCCATCCATACTTACCAAATCAAACTAAATCATGCAATACAGTAGATTTTGTACAAAATCAGGGAGGTGAGATGGCAAAGGGCAGTATTTGCACAAGGTTAGGGAATTCAACTAATGCTTTTGAAAAATGTTGAAAATTCAGGCACAGAACTTCAATTTTAGTTTTCTTACAAGAGGGGTCTCAGCTATTAACTAGACATTTCCTAAATCTCTGGAACCAGAAATCCAATCTTTTTCTTAATTACAACCAGGCGAGGGGTGGGGGTGGGGGGTAACTTAGGAAAAGATGCTGTGGTTATGACTGTCATTCTGTTGGGCACAATAGAACCATTAATCGAAGGCAACAAGCTGGATCCATCCTACTCCTAGGTTCAGCCTTGAGGTCAAGAGGCAGACCACAGACCAGCATATCACTCAAAGAGGCAGCAGGTACACTCCAACACTGAGTTCACAGAATTATTTCAATTTATTTTACAGAGCACATCATTATTAGCTTCCTGATAGCTACTTCGCATTTGGAAAGGTTCTCAAAGTGGCTTATGTACTGCTTAACTTAAATGATAAGGCGTCCCTAACCTTAGGGCCACAAAAGAGCCACAACGTGAAAGGGAAAAGAGGGTTTTGAAGTTCTTCTGTTTCCTGGAATGGCAGACAGGCCACTTAATGAAAAAGCTGCAAACCATGCTTTCCTCAAAGTAGATGCACTGGTTTCTGAGAGGCTACTCTCAAATACAGTCATTTGTGGCCACTTCAGAAGGACTCAAAGGAGAAAGGCAAATCTGAGAAACAGTCGTCTAAGGGGAAAGCAGAAAGGAGACAAACACCCTTCTCTGATGCAGCTGCTCCTGGTATGGAACAAGGCTGAAGCTTAATAATTCCACTTCTCACAGAACTGGGAACTTTCGTTCCTGCAAACTAGAGAGTTGGACTAGATGACCTTTGAGGACACAGCATGTTCCATGATTCTGTGGTTGAAACAAAAGGCGCTCCCGCTGATCAAAATGGCCAGTGACTGCTTCACAAACAATGGCATTTATTGTGGTAATTGTGTCATTTTGGGCCACAGGAGAAACTGACAATTGCATAAGAGTCTAGGGCTGTAAAACACAGAGAGAAGGAAGCGCTAGCCAGACCAGTCACTCTGCCAAGAAAATACTTTGGAGCTATGGTAATAAGCCCTGTGAAGGTACAAAGAACTGTTTATCACATGCATGTCATTTGCCAGCAGCGAGCAGGAAACTGCCCCTGGCAAAGAGCAATCTAATCACTCCCACTGACAGCTGTTAATCAAAGATGGGAACAGGGATGTGGAGTTGGGAGTCATGGAGTCAGAAGCAAAATGTATTTGATGTTCTGTTAATCTAAACAGCTCATGTGGTTGTGATGAAATGCCTAGTGCTACCGTTTTACTACAATAAATTTGTTATTGCAAATTAATATACATTTGCCGTTTATGAAGGAGTCCAAGTTGGACAGTAGAAAAACAAAGGAGTCAAAGTTAAAGGCTTGGAGTATCAACTCCACAGCCCTGGATTGGAAAAGAGCATGGGGCTAGAAACTCAGATTTGGTTAGGAGAGCTTTGCTGGCTTTCAAAAAGTCCCCAAAATTAAATTTGTGACAGAGTGCTTTACTGCTGGAAAATAAATTAACCAGGCATGTAAAAGCTAAGGTTTACAAAGACAAGTGTTCTCTCTAGGTATAAGACATTTCTGTTTATAAATCCAGTATTAATTTTCCAATAATCCATGGGTATTTCCAAAATACCACTACCATTTATTTAAACCACTATTACTGGTTTCAGTCTATCAAATGGTACTAACTGGAGTTTTGGACCATCAATAGAAAAGGGATTTTGGACAGCCCAGTAGACAGAGGTGAAGATGTAGTAGTTAAGAGACTAGCAGAGCCCAGGGTTGTTCTTAGTCCTCAGTGAGGATCCTGCCATGTTACAAACAGACAAGGGATGTAAGGAGAGGGATGGAAAACTTGGAGGAGATTTTGGATGGCTAAGACTGCAGAGCTGGAATGGATACAGGACTGGCAGGAGTAAAAATCATTGGCCCAGTCTTCATCAAGGTCTTCTGCATTCCCATTACAACAGAGCAAGAAGGAAGTGAGTGCGAATGCAGCAGGAGATTTTGGACAAAACACATTTAAAGAATGGTTTAGGTCTGCTTTTTATATCGCTATTTCATTTTACATTGCTATGGAAGCCAGGGTGGAAAGAAGCAATTCCTAAACACTTCTAATAAATAAACAAATAAAGATCATAAGGAGGGAGCAAGCACATTTCTACTCTTCACTGAGGTCCTGAACATTTCTCCTAACAAACAGAGCAGACCCACCACCATGCCGTTGATGGAGACCCAACAGTCGCTCGGAAAATCCTGCAGCATCGGCACAAGGAACTGCAGGCAGCCATCCCAATGACATAAGAGTAGCATCATTCCGATGAGGTTAATGATCCGCATTACAGCACTAGCCAGGTCGTAAGTCATGTGGAAGATCTGCAGCAGAAGGGAAGGAAGAGAGGAAAAAATGAGGTCAAATATGAGCATGAAACCATCCTTGGTCCCCTTCTACAATGAAGAAGAGAATTACAGAGTTGGCAGAGACCCCAAGGGCCATCCAGTCCCACCCCCTGCTATACAGGAACACACATCAAAGCACTCCCTTTGACAGAGAGCCATCCAGCCTCTGCTTAAAAAACTCTAAAGAAGGAGACTCCATCACACTCCATGGAAGCAGCATATTCTACTGTCGGACAGCTCTGACCGTCAGGAAGGTCTTCCTGAGGTTCAGGTGAAATCTCCTTTCCTGCAGCTTGAATCCATTGCTCCTTGTCCTAGTCTCTGGAGCAGTGGAAAACAAGCCCAGCTCCCTTAGCCACTCCTCATAGGGTTTCATGGCTTCCAGACCCTTCACCATTTTGCTCGCCCTCCTCTGGACATGTTCCAGGTTGTCGATATCCTTCTTGAATTGAGGTGCCCAGAACTGGACACAGTATCCCAGATGAGGCCTCACCAATGCAGAATAGAGTGGTACCATTACCTCCCTCGATCTAGATACCATACTCCTATTGATGCAACCAAGAACTGCGTTGGCTTTCTTGGCTGCCGTATCACACTGCTGACTCATGTTCAGCTTGTGATCTACCATGACTTCTAGATTCCTAGCTGCTTGGATTGGCCATATCTACTGTTTCAAACTGAGCTGGCAAATTTGCCTTTTTGGATTACTGGCCACTGGCCTTGCTGACTGACAGATTCTGGAAGCCTCACAGTTGTTGTGGCTGCATGCTTTCAAGTCGTTTCTGACTTACGGCTCCCCTAAGCCGAGCCTGTCATGGGATTTTCTGGGGCTGAGAGTGTACAACATGCTGAGGATCACCCAGTGGGATTTTCCACGGTCAAGCAGGGAATCAAACCCTGGTCTCCACGGTTATACTCCAGCACTCAAAACCACTACACCATACTGGCTGTTTTGAGCTATAACTTTGTTTTAATCTATGCTGTGAGCCATCTTGGGTCCCAATGTCAGAAGAAAGATACGATACAAATTAAATTAAAAAAGTAATTTTGCTAAGTTCTTGATAAAGGAGTTCGAAGGACCTCAGATCAAACTGAGGTTTGTGCAGCCTCAGTGCAAACTAAAGAAAAAAAGGGTAAAAAATGGAGGAGTCCAAGGAGCCAGCATGGTGTAGTGGTTTATTGGACTTGGTTTATTGGCTTGGCAATGGAAACCCACTGAGTGACCCTGAGTGCATCTCACACATACACAGCCCCAGAAAACCCCAGGATAAGTTCACTGTTGGGTCACTATTAAGTCAGAAATGACCTGAAGGCACATGACAAAACAACAAATAGTGGAGTCATAAAGGCGTATAAAATGATGCAAGGTAGTGAACAACGTGGAGAGTTTTTCATCCTTCTAACATACTACTAGAAGCCAGCAGAGACTTCCACTGGAATGAAATGGTGGAAAAATCAAGACAAATCCAAAGAATGACTTATTTACACAGTTTAACTTGGAACTTACTTTCCTAAGATGCAGCACATGATGCTAACTTAGATGGTTTTAAAAGGGGACTGAATAAATTCACAGAGATCAGGGCCACTGACGGCTATTACTCAGGAGGCAGTGACAGTCATCAGGATGTAGTGGTTTGTGTTTTCAAATTCCTGTTCAGCCATGAAAGCCCACTGGCTGGCCTCGGGCCAGTCACAGTCTCTCAGCTTCAGAGGAAGGCAAAGGCAAACTCTCTCTGAACAAATCTTGCCAAAAAAACCCCTGTGATAGGTTTGCCTTAGGGTTTCCATTTGGAAGGCACACAACAGCAAAACAAAGGCACAGTATGTGTTTCTTCTTAGCAATTGGTAGGAAATGGCAGAAGGGAGAAGCGCTTACACTGGGGGAACCGAATGCTGGATCAGACAAGCCTTTGGTCTTATAGGATCTCTGGGCTTTTCTTAGGGAACCTATTATGACAGCAAAACAGCACCTTACTGCACAAGGGCTCTCTACCTTCTAATACTGAGTGCTGGGGCGTAGGAATGGGGAAGAGCTATTGTGCTTTTAGACTTCCCATTTGGGTAAACGGTTTTCTGGACCTGAGAGGCCATTAGTGTTATCCAGTGGTCCATCCCTTATGGAAGTCTCTTATGATAGCACAGCAAGACAGGAGCAGTCCCACTTAGACAAGGACGGCAACAAGGAATATGGGAGTCTCGTTGGTTACTTTTCCCACTTATGGGCTTCCCATTAGGACAACTGTTTGGTCACTGGGAGAGCAGATTGTTGGACTAAATAGACTTTCCAGTAGGCTACAGCTCTGCCCTTCCTGTATCCATGCTCTCTGCACGTCCATGGAAATCCACTGAGTGATCTTGGGCACATCATACTCTCTCAGCCTCATCTGAACAAATTCTGCTAAGAAAACCCTGTGATAAGTTCACCTAACAGTCTCTGTAAGTCAGAAACAACTTGGAAGGCACACAGCAACGAAACTAACAGAATTGCTATTTATATACTAATTTTCACAAGGTGGTTCTAGACTTGTTCACACTTAGAGCAGACCCTTAAGTTCATTAGGACCAACTCAAGTTGGAATTTAGCGAACATATTCCTACTTGGGTAGGAATATAGCCAATAGGTAGAAATACGTCCACTGAATATGTCTGGATCCAATTTGTAATCACAATGTAGGGATCAAAACTGACTCATCACCACAACTAAACAGCCAGAACAGTGCAGTGGTTTGAGCATTAGACTATGACTGTAGAGACCAGGGTTTGAATCCCTGCTTAGCCATGGAAACCCACTGGGTGACCTTAGGCAAGTCTCACTCTCTCAGCCTCAGAAGAAGGCAAAGGGCAAACCCCCGCTGAACAAATCTTGCAAAGAAAATCCCATGATAGGTTTGCCTTAAGGTCATTGTAAGTCAGAAATGACTTCAAGACACCCAACAACCATTCTGAAGTAGGACTGAGCCAGGATCCAACCGGGAACATTCATCCCAGAGTATTTTATAAAGTAATTTAAAATTAAACCCACTGAAAATGTCTGGACCCAACACATAATATCCATCTCCAGGCAATTTACAGTATAATTGTCTGGATACAACCCATGATACTCATCCCAGGGCAGTTGACAATATAATTTAGAACAAAACTCTTAATAAAACAGGCAAGAGACTCATTAAAGGTAATAAAACAACAGTGTGATTACCACAATAAAATACCCAAATAAAATCTCAATTAGAAATGGCAAAGTAAAATCTGAAAGCAAGCAGCCTCCCAAAAATATTCCAGAAGACCAAGCCCTTGCAGTGACAGAAAGAATTTGGAAAAGGTGTTCACCGTTAGGCATTTCTGCCAGTTTTTCTTGCCTTTTTGGTTTGTTTTATGGGATGGGTAGGGTAATGAGGTGAAAGAACTGCTGCATTTTATAGCTTTTAGAAAAGTTTTTGTGTGTATATGATTTGAGAGTAAAAAAATTGGCCTGGAAATAAATGCTTTAAAATTTCTGGGTCTCAGCAGGTCTGAGTGATGTATTTTGAACTGGTAAAGTAAGGGAAACATTTCAAATGTTAACAGTACCAACAAAACAGGATCTTCAATATAAAGAGAACACAATAAAAACATGCAAGCGAAATTGAATATAGTTAAGTAGAATACTGTCAAAAATCTAAAGTAGGAGTGGGCAACGCACGGGAACAGAGACCAATTTTCACCCCACACCCTTTTGACAGAGTGCATCTATGTCTCTGATTCAACTGGAAGTGACGTTATGTTGCTTCCAGCTCTGATTTCAGCTTCTGGGATGTCTTGGGGTGGAAGGCAGAAGCACCACAGTCACAACTCCAAAGGCAGGAAAAAGTTGCTGCAAAAAGCTGGGTTTGAATATCTCCTGTACCATTTCCTCTAAATAGCTGCGGTGAAGAGACCCCATGAAGAAATCTTTTATAATTCTACCATGGCCTAAGATCTAGAGAACAATGACGGAGTTGGTAAGACACCAGAAAACCAAGTTCTAGAAGGAATGGCTGCAACAGCTGGCAACGGTTAAGCCTTGAGGTTCGGGGGAAACATGATAGAACTTGAGGAGGAGATAATTCATTCTTTGGGACATCCTTCACCATTGACTGTGCTGGCTGGAGCTGATGGGAGGTGGAATCCAACCCATCTGAAAGAAGAAAACCTCCCCACCCCTAATGTTCTCCTGCATTCAACAGGGAAGGGGTAGAGCGGTTAGGACACACTGGTTGGGGGGTTTTTTTGAGAGTTAACAGTCCACAGAAGTAACTTTTCCAAGCTCTGATCTGTAGTGGCAGTGCTGAATCTGCCTGGAAATGCTGGCTGAATCCTGAAAAGATGCCTCTCCCTATCCACAGCTTCATCCTGTTCTCACATGTTACTAACCAGACCTAGATATTTGCCTGCCCTGGTCCACTTTGGGTCAACCAAAGGGTCAACTAATATAAGGAGGGGCACATCAGAAGAAGCTAGACATGGGGAAAGAAAATAAAACCAAGAATACACTATAGTATGTAAAATAGCCTTCCTTAACCTAAGGCGTTCTTACCATACACAGATATAGCGCTGCGATTCCACTTTAACTGCCATATTTAAAGTGGAATCACGTAAAGTTGAATCATAGTTAAAAGGAAATCATCCCCATGGAATCCTGTGACTTCCATTTATTTCGAATTCCAAGCCAGAGACTTTTAGTACCTCCCCAAACTACAGACCCAACATTCCACAGGATGTATCTAAGGTGGTTAAAGTAGTGCTGCAGGGCTATCATTGTGGAAGGGCTGTAGATGCTTCCACATGTATTGGACTACATCTCCCACTATTCCTAGGTTTTTTAGTAGTGGGAGAAGGACAATTCAGAAAGGGCCAGGGCCACAATAATGGGCTTGGTGGGTCAAATGTGGTCCCTGGGTCATGTGTTCTAGAGGGGAGGACAGAAAAGATACAGATGGATGAATTTTTTGGGGGGGGGGGAAACCTGCTACAGAGCCATCCCTTCTGTTAATTTGGCCATTAGAGACAAATCCACAGCCAATTTAGCCTGACTGCCAACTCTCCAATGCTCATATGCTAATAAACAGCAAAAACCTGGCTATCCTTCTGTACGGCCATGTAGTGCCCTTATTCTCTCTGCTTTTAGCAGTTAAATTCATACGGAGACAGAGTTTTCTTCATGCTAAGGAGGGAAGGAAAGAAGGAAGTGGGGGAGTTAATGGGGATGAAAAACGTGAGGCCAATATCCAAAGGAAAAGACCTTTTCTTGGTATTTTACTGTTCTTTCTCTTTCCCACCCAGATCTCCCAAATTCCTCCAAAGAAAAGCAAAACACTGCTGGACAATTTATGTACATCTCCACATGCTGATTCAAGTCTTAATGCTGTTTAAACCTTCTATCTTCCTTATCAACTCACTCCAGGTCTGCAGACATTTCTCTCCAATGAAAGAGCCATTCTGAAACTTAACAGTGTGTTTTATTAATCTTGCAAGGTGCAATAAATACGCCACCAAGGTTATTTGTTGTTGGGGTTGCGTGGCTTTATTTGTCAGCTTGTCTGCTCCTGAACAGTTTTAGTTAATCATTTTTTTATTGCCGAGTTTTATATGATGGCTCTTTTCTTTGTACAAGAGATATATGAAGAACCATTGAGAACAACACAACCCTGCCCACACTGTTGGCAACTGCTGCCTTCCAGGTGTGGAAGACATCTTTCTCCCAGCATCCCTCCTCAATGTCATAGTGGCTGGGGATAATGGAAAGTGGAGTCCAACAGTATAAGGAGGGTCACAAACTCCCCACCCAATCTAAGATCAACTTCTTTGGTTCCATGAGCAGACCATCTCTTACAACCTAAAATATTGGGGATATGAAAACAGGGACTTTTCAGTGGTCACCATGTATTTTTGGAAATGTCTGCCAAGGAATAATACATCCAGACCCTTTGTTACTGTTATATGTCTTCAAGCCAACTTCAAATTATGACCTATCCTAGGATTTTTTGGTAAGATTTAGGCAAGGTTTACCAAGGTCAGCCAATAAAGCTGAGCATGGATCCAAACCCTGGTCTCTCAAAGTGCTGGTCCAACACTCATTTATTACCTTTTAAAGGCTCATTTTATTTATTTGCTTATTATTTTATTTATATCCCAATTTCTCCCAGTATGGGACAAAAAACATCTACTGCAATCTGTTTTTAATTAGAAACTATTAGGTTTTAAAGATTTATTTATCTTGGTAAGTGGTTTTTTTAAAAAATTAAATGCTAGGCTGGGATTTAAATACCCTAAAGGCACCAGATTCTGCCTGATGATGGAAGCTAAGCAGGGTCAGCCCTGGGTAGTACTTGGATGGGAGACCACCACTGAAAACCAAGTGCAGTTGGCTATATTTCAGAGTAAGGAAACAGCAAAAGCACCTCTGAGTATTCCTTGCTCAAGGAAACCCCATGAAGTTCACAGGGGGTCAGTGTAAGTCAATGGGTCACCTTAAGGCACGCACATGCGCGCGCGCACACACCATTCAGTTTGTGTAATTATTGTTTGACTGCTTTTCTGAAAATGTTCTCCAATTTACTGTCATTATTTGAAGTGACTGCTGTATTTGCCAAGTGACTGTAAAGTGGCTTTATAGGAAGAGTTTGCCCTGGTAAATAGAGCATCTTTGATATGTAAGATTTCTGCATTATTGTGAGAAGAAACTCTTCTAAAAAATAGTAAATTCCCCATGATCTGAAAGCAGATTCAGTGCTGTCCGTGGTCCTGAAATTGCCCTCCTAAGCAGTTTATTCATGGCTTTGTCTCCTACATCACACTCTAACATCTCCAAGGGTTTAACATTTTACCTCTCATTAACACGGAGAGAAACATAGATTTGGCTATGATGCTAACAAAGGAGGACCTAATTCAGAGACAATCTAACAAGAAAAAGAAATATTTAGGAAAAGAGGGAGGGAAGGGGGAAGAAAAGGAAAAGAAGAAATTTTAAAAAAGGATGGAGGGAAGGGAGAGATGAGGAAAAAAGAAAGAAAATAGATATTGGGATGGATGGAAATGAAAAAATAAAAATAAACCAAAGAAAATGACATTTGCATTTCTCTACATGTTTTTTGGAAGCAAGAGATAGGATTTAATGTTGAATAAACGTGCACAGATTAAACCATGAATGGGAAGGGGAGCCGCTATATTTTCAAATATCATTTCAGATACATAGAATTATGCCATGCAACTTTAAGCACTTTTACTCAGAAGTAAGCCCAGTCTGATGGCACGGTTTACATATGGCTAGAACCAAGAAGACTTGTATTTTCAAAGCCAGGCAGGCAGCTCAAAGGGTCATCTAAGGACAGCTGCTTTTCCATTCCATTTTATTTGTCTGAAGCATTCCAGGCTGCCACAAAAATGACAGGACACATATTACATATTTAAAAAAAAATCTAGCACACTAAATCGGGGGGTAGGTCAGATACAGCCCCAGGCCATTTCTGAGACTCAAAGTCTACTTCTGGAGTCCCCTATTCTTTTTTTTAAAAAAAATGCATTTTCCTATACCCAGAGGTAGTGTGAAGGGACCGTAAATTCCCACATCTCACTCCCAAAGCAGGAAAGAAAAACATCCAGAAGCGCATTTCCATTTTTGGCTTTTAAATTTTTCTCCAAGCATTTCTTAGCCTGGAAGAGGCCAGTTCAGTGTACGCTGGGTACATGTGTGTGAAAACTGGCCCTTGGATCACTCTCTACCCGCCACTGACCTAAACAGATCCACCCTGACATATATTATAGCCCCGTTAAATATTCTTGAAATATCAGAAGGGTAATGGACATATCCTCTGTTGCTCCAAAAGTGTAAGGCTACATGACGGGGATGGAATTTACAGAGAATAGAACCAAGGTGGGGGGATTTAAGGGAAGCAAGGGGCAAGCCAGCCACCTAAATGCCCTAAAGCCCCAGATCCCTCTGATGTTGGAAATTAAGGAGAGTCATCTCTGGGTAGTACTTGGAGGGGAGACCACCAACAAATACCAGATGCTGTAGACTATATTTCAGAGAGATATAGTCTGACAAAACCACTTCTGAGTCTTCTTTGTCTAAGAAAACCCTATGAAATTCATGGAGTTGTCATAAGTCAACAGATGACCTGGAAGCACATAGGAACAAAGGGTGAGCCAGCATGATGGAGGGGGTTTCAGTACCGGCCTAGGATTCTGGACACCAGGGTTTAAACCCCCTCTCAGCCATGGAAACCCTCTGGGTGACCTTGGGAAAGTCACACTCTCTCAGCCTTAGAGGAAGGTAATGGCAAATCCCCTCTGAACAAATCTTGCTGAGAAAAACCCTGTGATAGGTTTGCCATAGGGTTGTCATAAGTTGGAAATGACTTGAAGGCACGCGTCAAAAACAAGAAGAGGTAACTTTCAAGGAGGCAAGAGGAGGGAATTTTAGGGAAGAGAACCAAGGGGAGGGAATTTAAGAGAAGGGCACCAAAGGGAGAGAATTCAAGGGAAGGGAAACAAGGGAGAGAATTCAAGGGGGGGGATTTACAAAGAAGGAAACCAAAGAAATGGAATTGGCAGGAAAACAGATTTTGGCTGAAAATCTAGAGAGAAAATTCTTAAAGGCAAGAAATATCTGAAAATGAGACAGACTGCATCAAGCTGTGGTGGTTTTCTGTAGCTGGATGCATTTAACCCTCATAAGACCAGAATTTTTCTAATCCTAAAAGAACTGCAATCTTATCCTAAGAGAACAAATGTTGGATGGTTATCTCTCAGGAATGCTTCATTTGAGTCTTCCTGCACAGCACGGGGCTGGACTTGTGCTGCCTTCCAACTCTACAATTCCAAAATAAGGAGGAAGCCATAAGCTCAATTTGAGGTTTCCAGTCCAGACCACACTCCTACAAAGCTACACTGGAACTTACTTCTGAGTAGACATATTCAAGACAACACTGGACAGATACTTGAAGCCACAACTTTTGAACCACAAAAATTCTCACGTAGGTTTGCACCATTTCACAAACAGGTCCCTTGCCTTTCAGGAGTTTACATACCGGTATCTCCAACTACCTTGAGTAAGCTACATGTAACCAACAGGGAGTAATCCTTCCTAGTTGTAGTATGCCAACTGTAGAATAACCCCCACCCACAGAAATTAGGTTGCTGCCTTCACCACAACTGTTTTGCCTGCAGTTCCAATACTTTTTCCTTGCCAAGGCATTTCATCCAGCTGACTCCATCTGTTTTATTAGCTTTGGGACTTTTGAGCTGCTTTCTCTCTCCCCACCCCAATGTTTGTGAGTGTAATTGTTTTAATTGTATTTGTTAACCGCAATCGTAGCTAAAAGAAAAGAGGGCAAATTTTGTAACTGCTGTAATAAACAAGAGAGCAATTAAATAAACATAATTAAAGGATAATGGAGAGATTGAGGGAAGGAGTAATCAAGACAAAGGAGAGCAAAATGCAGCTTGGATATACAGTGGCCCCTCCACTTTTGTGAGGGTTTGGGTGCAGAATCCTGACAAAAGTTGAAAAATTTCAAACTCCCCCTTGAAGCTCCCTCTCTCATTTCTTTGTTTCTAATTCTACCCTATAGTTTGATTACATTTTAACTTTTGTATGCTTGTAGTGACTTGAGCTTTTTATATCAATATTAAAATATTTCTACCCTTCCCTATAGCAACAATCAAACGACTATCTTATTATCAAACGACTATCTTATTTCCTTTAGGGCACTAACACATATGTAGTCCTAAGAACTGCTAAGTTCATAAATAGAGCTGTCCAACTGAGAAAACAATTCATAAAACATATTGAGGTTGCATACAAAGGCGATGAATTAATCTAAATATGCATTGCCTCTGTATTTTATTATTTTCATCTTATCTCAAGATGATAACCTATTATTAAAAGTATTGGTATTTATTTATAGTCTTTTATATTATTCTATTTATTTCAACTTATCAGATTTTATCACATTTTACTGTATATTACCTTATTTTAGCTTATTTTATTTCACTCCATCGTATTTTAGTTACTCATTTTACTGTGTTTTAGAACATCTGATGTTATATCTTTTGATATGGTCAGCTGACTAATCAATAAATTTATACTACTACTACTATAGCAACAAGATCTCACGGTGGCTTACAAATAATATTAAAACAACCCATCAAGCAAGAAAAGCAATAAAAATAATTTAAATAAGCTAAAAACATATTAAAAATAATGAGTTAAGAGCAGATTCAAAAGATGGACCAATTTTTGAGACTCAGCGCCTCAATATTTGAGATGGATTAATGAGGTCCCAAAGCCCTGATGAACAGCCAAGTTTTCACAGCCAGGCCCCTATGCCTAAATGAAATAAAGAGTTGGAGCCAATCAGGTCTCCAAAGAGAGGGTATTCCAAAATTTGGGTGCCACAGTTGAGAAGCCCCTCTACTATGTTCCAAAATAATGTATTGACCTTCCTGGCAGGGTACAGAGGATGAGTTTAGCAAGCCACCTTGAGTACCAGGACTGGCAGAAAGGCAGGCTATAACCAATTAACTAACTAGCTAGTTAGCTAATAGTTGATGCGAGGACAAAGAAAGCCAGTATGGTGTAATGGTTAAGTCCTGAATTAGGACTCCAGGAAACCAGGGTTTGAATCCCACACTCTGCCCTTTAAACCTACTGGGAGACCTTGGACAAGTCATGGTCTCTCAGCCTCACAGCAAGGGAACAGGAAGCCTCTTTTGAATAAATGTGACCAAGAAAACTCTACGATGAGAGCCAGCATGGTATAGTAGTTTGAGCACTGGACTATGAATTTGGAGATTAGGCTCAAATCTCCAGTCAGCCATGGAATCCCACTGGGAGGCTTTAAGCAAATCACACACTCTCAGCCTCAGAGGAGGGCAAAGGCAAACCTCTTCTGATCAAACCTTGCCAAGAAAACTCTGTGACAGGGTTGTTTTAGGATCACCATAACTCAGAAATGACTTGAAGGCACACGACTTGAAAGCACATAACAGGCAATAAGGGGTTACACTCAAGACTTGGGAAGTGGCAGGGGAGGAAGTAGGTAGAAAACCAGCTTCAAAAAGGATTGTGAGGACACAAGTGTTACATCTGTGACCTCCAGGTTTCAGGGTTTTTAGTTCTGCACTGCAGAGTGTTTCTCCAGACCGCTGGAATGATAGGAACCAGTGCCAAGTCTGCCATCAGCAAGAGGGAGGGAATCGCCTGCAAATCTGTTGCTACGTTCCTGCCCATGCCAAAAACCTCTTTTCAGCGTGGCAGGAGGAGACTGATTGTTCAAGGAAGAGGTCTGGTTCCTTGTTCAGAGAGAGATGGATAAATCACGTCATCACCACCGAAAGTCCCTGTGAACAAGGCAGGCTCCTCAGCAATGCAGAAAAATACAGCAAGCAGCCAGCTGTCAAGAGCCTCACAAGCAGAGAAGAGGAATGCCTGGAGAGGGGCAGGCAGCCAGCTGACAGGTGCTGCCCCAAATGTCTCCCAACTCAAGCGGAAGGCCCCCATCTGTCATCATGAGGGCCCCGTCACTCAAAGCCAAAACAGGGATAAAGAGGTATGAAGAGACATGCTGGATTAAGACAAAAGGCCCATCTTGCCCCAGCTTAGAACAAGAGAGAGCTACATACCTCCAAGAAAAAGGAGGATGTGAAGAAAGTATCTCCACTTGGTATTTCTCTGAAAGTATCTGTGATATACAGTCAGGCTGCCTCTAGTAATGGAAGTTTCATCATGACTGATCACCTTCTCAACTTCCATGACCATGCCCAATATTCTTTTGAAAAGATGCCCAGGCTCCCAGTATCTGGACAGCTTGGAGAGTATTATTGAACATGATCATGACAGTGGCCAGAATTCTTTATGCCTCAGTTTGGAAAAGTAATGATACCCTGGAGACTGAAGAATGGCTAACAAAACTGATTAAGACAAAAAATCTAGACAATTTGACATAATTGTTAAGAGTGAAAACTCAGGAGGAAAATTATTTAGAATAGGAACCAGTAAGGGATTTCTTAGTTTAAAAAAATGATACGATTATAAAAAGCTGATAATGACATGATTGCTATAAAACACAGTTAAAATAAGAGTTACTGATGTAATGCAAAATCAGTCTTGACAATTATTTCTTTTTGTGATTAACATTTTACACTGAAACAAGAGTGTATGCATTGAATATGGAGCAAACCTTACTATAAAGTTTGAATGTAAGGAAAAGAAACAGAAATTAGGCAGTAAGACTTTTAACACTGAGATAGCTGAAAGTACATAAGGATTAGAGGTGTATCGAGAAATCAGTTGCTATTTATTTGAGATAACTAGTCACCTTATAATAGTTAAAAAGCTACAGATATTCAACCTTGATATATTTATTTTAATTAAGAAAGAAAAGAACTATCTGGCAGTTGGATTTGTATCTAGATACTTGTTTGTAAATGTGCATATATATTTTTGCTTTTGTTCTTGATTAAAAAGATGTCCAGACCTGGTTGGCCACCACCCAGGGCCAACTTATGACATTTTGCTGCCTGAGGCAAAAACACACACTCAAAAACCCCGGTGTCATATAGAAAAGCTGACTAGACCAGCCAGTGAGTCTTCTTTCAACACTGACAGAAGAAAAGATAGAGTCTTCACCCAAAGGCCAGCTAGCGTAAGAGGCTAGTATCTTTGATCAGTGATGAGAGACAAAAGGTAGTTTAAAGCTAGGAGAGCTGGTCCTGAGTTCTGGCTTGCTGTTGCTTATCCTGGATCTTGCTGCATGAAACAACAAACCGTATGCTGGGGCTTACTCCTGAGTGGATGTTCACAGACCAGCATCCTGTTAGTCACTTGTAGGCACAAAAGGCACCTTTCGGACAGGGCACAGAGGACCGTCCCCTTGACCCTGCACACTGTCCAAAAACCATTCACTACCCAGGTGCTCTCAAGCTTAGAAATAGCTGCTGCTCCTTCTTACCAGAAGACATGGGAGGGAAAGGCAATTAAATGCATGAAGATCTGGCTGCTCTGGGCTTCCAAGGGAAGGAAAGATTTGAGAATACACCCTCATTTCTTCCCCAGCTGAACTGAGACTAGCTGCTTCTCCATGGCCCCTTCCTCCCATTCCCCAGTAAGTGACAGCAGTAGGAGCCACTCCAGAAATTGGCAATTACAAGAGATAGCAGGGGGACACAAAACTGTGCATGCAGAAATACATATTCACACATAGCACATCTCAGCCACAGAATTAAGCTTTGTAGGCCTGAAAGCTGTTACACTGGGCCACAAACCTAAAAGGATACACACAGTTCTGAGTTGTGCTTTTGAACAAATTCACACAGTACAGAGCTGCTCTTTGCAGAACTAAAAGCTGTTCCACTGCAGCTTACTCCTGAATGGACGCAAATAAAATTTAGCTCCACTTTGCTGACCTGAAAGCTGCTGCACCGGGACTTACTCCTGAATGGATGGATAGGATATTGAATTGTGCTTCTGAAAGGGAAAGCTGTTCCACTAGACTAGAGCATACTTCTAAACAGATATACACTATTGAACTCTACTTTGCCAGCCTGAAAACCAGTTAATTAAGATTATAGCACCAAACAGACCCACACAGGCAGCTTCTGCAGGCTTGAAAGTGGGAGCAGTAGGGCATATGTCTGGCCAGAAACACACAGAACTTAGCTGTGCTTTGTACACTTGGTGGAGAAAAAGATGTCCAAATGAACAAAAAAAAATTTACACCTGGCTCTGCCTACTTTGCCTAGCCCCACCCGCTATTGCAATGCATCTCCTAAGACCCTTCCCTACATTGGAATTTGGAATTTTGGACCAAAAAAATAGGTTTCCCTCTCCCAGACACTGGACAAGAAGTTGAGCTTGCTGAGCTTCACCATGATCTCAACCCTTACCTCTTCCCACTGATGGATGTAACGGATGAGCCGCGAGAGCCGAAGCAAACGCAGAAGGCTGAGGATCTTGGTGAAACGGACGATGCGCAAGGCTCGGGCCGTCTTGTAGACCTCCGAATCAATCCCCTTCTCCACAATGAGGAAGATATAATCCACAGGGATGGAGGAGACAAAGTCTACCACAAACCAGGTCTTCAGATACTTCTTCTTGATCCGCTCAGGGTCCAGGATGATCTCAGTATTATCCTCAATGACAATGCCTGTTCGGAAGTTCATGACCAGGTCCATCAGGAAGAAAGTGTCGGACACCACATTGAAGACAATCCAGGGTGCCGTCGTCTCGTCTTTGAAGAAAGTTATACCCACAGGGATGATGATGAGGTTCCCAACCATGAAGAGGAGCATGGTGAAGTCCCAGTAGAACCTGCCAAAAAAGGAGAGCGAGAAAGTGCATAAGAACACTGAAACTACACAAATCCTTAGCTAGCCTCTTGGTCCATCCAGCTTATTGCTGTCTGCTATGACAGGCAGACACCTTCTAGGGTATCTGGAAGAGAGGCAGTCTTTTAACTGAAGAGACCAAGGACTGAAACTTCTGCATGCGAAGGAGGCATTCCACCGCCAAGCTGGGATTTTTACCCTAAATATCAAGATTCTAGTCCTCAACGGCTGATTCAAACAGGAAGCTGCCGAATACTGAATTCCAACTCTTTATCCACCTCACTCAGCATTGTCTGGCTCTGACTGGCAGCACCTCTCTGGGCAAGTGAAAATCATCTGCATGCAAAGTGAGTACTCCATTACTGAGATATGGTTTTTCTTTTTAAGACAAAATAAGTTCCTCTCCTTTTGAATCTAAATAAGGCACAGATTTAAAAGAGAAGCTGCATTAGACAAGGTCAGATTATCAGTCCATCTAGCCTAGTGCTGTCTACTGTCACTGGCAGCTGCTCTCTAGGCGATAAATCAGAGAGAAAATCACCCAGTCCTTTACACTGGACTTACTAGGGAATGAATCTTCTGCATGAAAAGCAGATACCCTAGCAGTGAGCAATTGATTCTTCTTCTTATCAGGATTCCTATTCCTCATGAAGAGTTGATTTAAATAAGGATATTGCCTAAGGCCAGGTCAAACTACCTATCTATCAAGTCCCTGACCAGCAGAGGCTCTCTAGGATCTCCAGCAGACAAAAGCCTGTTCTAATCATTTTTGCCTGATCCTTTAAGCTAGAAGAGGATGACAGTGTTTGAACCTGAGAGCATCTACTCTACAAACAGGGTCGATGCTCTGCCACTGAGTCACAATCAAACAGTGTACAAACATAGGACAATCCCCTCTACCCACTCAAGGCGCGTCAGTATTGTCTACTGACATCAGGCTGTGTGGCTTTGGAGTTTGTCTTGGGTCTTTCAGTCTAAAGAGTCACAACTTCAATTTAAATCAGTCTGATCCATAACTCCAGCCCACAACATGCTACGCCACTGTTATCTCATCAAAGGCTTCTCAGGCCATGTCATGGATGGGCCCTTCCTTCACTCCTACCTTGACAGGAATTGATTGGGCAAAAGTCTTTTCAGCATTTGCCCAGCTTCTGGATTTCCTTCCTAGGAAGGCAAGAACAGTCTCCTCTTTGTTGTGCTTCATCAGCAAGTAAAAGACTTTAACAGGCTTTCCAAAAGCAAAGGCTTTAAAGGAAGCAAGCTTTTAAGAGTGTTACAGCACTGTTCTAATTGCACGGTTTTTAAATTGCTTTTAAACATTTTAATTCTATGTTTAAATCATTTTTATTGTTGTTAATAGTTAAAATGTATTTTAATGTTGATACTTTCTACTTTAAAACTATGTAACATTTGTTTTAATTTACAAGCATTCTCAAGTTCTGTTTTTGGAAGAAAAGCCTGGCTAGAAATGATGATGATGAGCAAGGCAGTTTCACTAATATAAAATTAGTGTCCAGATATTTGTAGCAGGTCTTAAAACTCAAAGGCACCAGCTCCTATCTGAACTTGGAAGCTAAACAGGGTCAGTTCTGGTTAGTACTTTGATGGGAAACTGCCAATGAGTACCATGTGCTGTAGATTATACTTCAGAGGGCAGAACAGGCAAGATCACCTCTGAATATTCCTTGTCCAAGAAACCCTATGAAATCTGTGGGGTCACCATAAGTCAACAGACAACTTGAAGGTACACACACATACAAATACCTGTCATATTTGAGACAGCTGCTTCGCACTGCAACTGAAAACCTCAACAGAGATTTTCCTCCTGTCAAAGAATCCCAATTTTTTCTCAGACATGGGGGTGGAGGGGAAGGAAAACCTGATGCTATGCAGGTAGCATAAGACCATCTGTGAATCTATTCCTCCCTGCCTTCTCCACACTGCTGGGGTACCACTGTCCTTCTCTGGGCACCTGCAAGGTCAAAGCAGTACCAATGATTCGGCATTGCTACACCGTTCAGTCATTTTAAGCAGTGACATTCTTCTCTCCCCATAAATGTGTGCAAAAACAGGGGAGTACAAGGGATTGCCAGAATTTGACAAGATTGTCTTCGGGTCGCCAGGGTAATGCGAAAAATTTGCATTCCTTTCCTGTCTTCCCTTTCACCCTACCTTTCTTTTTACTGGCTTGCTCTTTCTGTGACAAACTTGCAGCTGCCGATGTCAGAACAAGCATGCACATAAATGCATCATTTTCTCCTTCAGCTTCACCAAAATCTGATCACCTCTGCCTTTTTTCTCTCTCCACCCTTTTGTGGGGCTTTAGGTCCTCCTTCCTGGAAGAAGTAAGCTGGGCCAAAAATGGCAGTGGAGGGGGGAGAGGAAGAGGAAAAATAATATATTTCATAGGGACTGCATTGACTGGGTTGCCATGGAGATTGTTAGTGATGTCACAGCCGCACAACGATGACCTCAGGGAGAGTCCTGGTACCCTTCAAATCCCCTCTGGAGAATGTAGGTGTGCGGGACAAGGAAAGGTGGTCCAGAAAGGAATCTAGCTGGGGGTAAACTTGACTAGCTCTATAGCCTTTTTAAATCTTTTTATTTTTTAAATGCATGCATCTATTTGTTCTCACGCAGAATAAACACCAACTGACCTTTTTTTAACAAAAGCTAAAGCTAAAACATGCAATATGAAACGCAACAGTAAAATAAGAACACTAAACATTAACTCACTAAAACACTAGCTTACTAACTAAACACTAACTTACTAGTACACAAAGGGGCTTTGACCCCGCAAGCCAAACTGTAATGGAAGAGGGGGAAAAAAGAAAGAAAGAAAAAAAAAAGGTTGCTTTACCATTACAGATCCAACCAAACAATCTTATTAGAATTATGGTCTGGATTCCACTGATGGACAGCTCTGACCGTCAGGAAGTTCTTGCTGAGATTCAGGTGGAATCTTTTTTTCTACAAAAGTACATGGGTTCTGCTTTTCAACCAATTCTGGCCATTTCCTACTACACTGTTATATTGCTATTATTTCACTTTCAACATCCTGTGGCATTCTGGGGTTTGTAGTTTACTGAGGCCAAAGAGTTCTCTGCTGAGAATTTTAAATGCGCCTCCCTAAATGGCAAACTCCAGGATTTGATAGGATGTTTGAAAGTTATGGCCTCTGTTTTCAGACAGTGCTCTGGTCCCTAATCTGTCAGATAAGTGAGGGAAGCCTATAAACTTATTTTTTAAAAAAATTCAGAGACAGCCAGCCATAATCCATTGCTCAGCTGCACAGATCTGCAAGTTGTACAGCCCTGTCTTTCTGATAAAACTCTACCAAATTTCTGGATCCAGGCCTACATCTCCATTTAACAGATGGGGAAAACTGAGTCATAAGAGATTTGGACCGATGCAGAGCAAGCACTTAACAGAGTAAACTAGGAATCACCAGCGGAAAGATATTGCTCTTCCCTCCACCCTGCATTTCTCTCTTCTCTCAAAAGGAATGTTAGCCAATCCAGACAAATGCTTGTTATTCAATCTAACGTCCCATTGCACCAGGCCAAAGCAAAAAATAGCAAGCAGCCACAGCCTTAGCTTTGTGTAGGGGTCACTCATAATGGCTACGGTTTGTCCTTGGATTGCTGCGGCTGCTCTCCCCAACCCCCACCCCATTCTGTAAAATGACCCTGGTGTATGTCTACTGCAGCTCCTTGTGGGCATTTGGATACAGAACTGCAGAAAATTGGAGAGGGTGCAACTGATAGTGGAGGGAATAGAAAGAAATGTATGGTAAGAGATGGGCAGCCAGGGAACAGAGGAATGAAAAAAAATTAAATGATAAACACAATGGAAGGGAAAGACACAGGCAGAAAAATTTTAAATATTATAAAGGGAGAGAGACCTCCATTTTAATCCTATACAATGTGAGACATATAATGAGGCAGGAATGCAAGCAGGGTGGCTGACTGAAAATGATACACAGTAATGAAGAAGCAAGGTAGGAAGGAAGTTGGGTTTAAAATGATAGGCAGGTATTGAAAGAGGGAGAGAGGCTTAAGATAGCAGATCTCTGTTGGAGATTTGACAATGTGGATGTAGCTTTCCTAGAAAACATTATCAAACGCTCAGAAAGGACAGGTATAACCAAAACGGGAGACTTCCACTATCTCTGATCTCTGTGGGAAGTCAAAACTCTGCCAAGAATGGAAGGTCCAACAAACTCCTTTCTTGTCTTGCTGACAGTTTCATGCAATATGGAAATCAACTGTCTTGGACATGAGTTTCACCAGCAGGTCAATGATCTGGAAGCTGTTGAAATCTTCACATCTTCCTGGGATTCATTACAGAGGAAAGAGAAAGTCGAACAGTTGGGCATGAACTCTGACGCTTAAGAAAGCCAATTTCAGCAGGCTTAAGGAAATACTGGGTGAGAAAGTGGGAGACATCTAAAGAAACCAGTATGGATAGATAAGGAGCTTTTGGATAAGCTGAGATTTAAAGGAAGCATGAAATGGAAGAGGAGGTAAATCATCAAGAAATAGTACAAACAAGCGGCCACTATTTAAAGGAGAAGGTCAGGAGGGCTAAAGGTCAAAATGAGCTCAGGCTTCCAAGAGATTAAAAATATTTAAAAGGGTCTTTTTGGCTATGTTCAGACCAGTAAGGTAGCGAAAGACCATTATGTGGAGAAGATGGCAAAATGCTAACCGATGAGAAAAAGTAAAACTGGTCAACACTAACTTAGCCTTTTTTTCATGCAAAAGGAGAACAGTTCTCAGCCTGATGAAAATAAAGTAGGCAGTGAAGGGGCTGCAGCCCAACACAGGGAAAAAAATGGTACAAGATAAGAACACTTAGCAACTTTAAATGTGTCCAAGAGCCAGATAAACAACATTAAGATACACAAGGAATTTGTATACTAGCCTTTTTATACTCCAATCATTTTTGGAGAACAGGAGAAGTTTCAGGAGACTGGAAGAGGGTAAATTGTTGTCCCCATCTTCAAAAAAAGGGAGAAAAAGAGCACCCAGGCAACTACCGACCAGCTGCTCTGAGGCTAAAAACAGAAAAAGGTTCTAGAACAGATCATGAACAGATGGTTTGTAAGCACTTAGAAAGGATTAACTGATTACTAAGAGCCACAGTGGGTTTCTTAAAGACAAGTCACGCCAGACTAATCTTATCTCTTTTTCTGGTAAAGTTATAAGCTTGTTTGTTCAGGGGAATGCCACTGATACAGCATATCTTGATTTCAATAAAGCTTTTGACAAAGCTCCCCCATAATATTATTGCAGACAAGCTGGTAAAATGTGTGCTAGACTGCTAGACAATGCTATTGTTAGGTGGCTTTGTAGTTGGCGGCTGAACCAAACCAAATGGCTCCTCTTCCACTCTAGAAAGAAGGGATAAATGAGGTGCCACAAAGCTGTGTCGTGGGCCTGGTACTGCTCCGTATGTTTACTAATGACTTGGAGGAAGGAACAGAGCACATGCTGAACAAAGCTGCAGATGACACCGAATGAAAATGGTAGCTCATACTTCAAAACATAGAATCGAGATTCAAAATGACCATAATGGATTAAAGAACTGAGCCAACAATAACAAAATGAATTTCAACAGGGATAAAAATGTAAGGCTCTCCATTCAGGTAGGAAAAATCATATGCACAAATAAAGAATAGGGGAAACCTGGCTTGATAAGCAGTACATTTTAAAAAGATCTAGGATCTTAGTAAACCATAAACAGAATAGAAGCATACACATAATAAAAGTATTACTCTATTCTGCTTTGGTCAAACCTCACCTGGAGTCCTGTGTCAAGTCGATAGGCTAGAATATGTGCCAAGGAAGTTAACCAAGATGGAAAAAACCAAGCCCATGAGGAATGTTTGAGGGAGCTAGGTATGTTTACACTGGAGAAGAGACTGAGAGGTGACACGATAGCCCTCTTGAAGGGCCGTGAGATGGAAGGAGCTTGTTTTCTGCTATTCCAGAAGAGAGGAAATGAACCAATGGGTATAAATGTCAAGAAGGGAGATTCTGACCAAACATTAAGAAGAACAGTCAGCCCTTCATGTTTGTGGGTATCACTTTTGCGGATTTGATTATTTGCTGATTATTTGCTGTCCCCTCTGCTACCTCCCTAGGCCATTTTTAATAGGGACTGCAAGCCTTGTGAAACTGCAAATGAAACTTGTAAGTCCCTCTTAAGAATGGTGTGGGGCAGCAGTGGAGGTGGCAGAAAGCCCCACCAGCCACCCACTTCTGCCTGGGGAAGGATCCCCAAAGGAATCCATGGTGGGTTGAATATGGTGATCATACTTTCTTGTGTGTTAAATATGGTTTGGGAGGGCCTGGAGTTATTCACGGTTCTTCTACTTCTACTTTCATGGGGGTCCTGTGCCCCTAACCCTAGCGAATGTGGAGGGATGACTGAACCTCCTTGTGGTAAGAGCTCTTTGGCAGCAGAATAAGCCAGCTCTGACGTTGTTGGACTCACCTTTGTTTTAGCATTTTAAACGAAGGTTTGCAGTCATACCTCAAGGAAAGTCAAGCTGTGGATTGCTGCACTGGCAGAGGTTTGGACTAGATGGCACTTGGATACCCTTCTGCCTTTACAATTCCTTGATTTTAGATACAGTGCAGAAGGAGGGAAGGAAGAATTTTTCTTTTCACTCTTTCAACTCTTTTAACCTTTTAAAACTGTTTTAACTTGTTTGAGCTGTTTAATATATTCTCATCTTGCTGTAATTATTTGTTTTTGTGTAATTGCCCATTCTTATTTGGCGTGTAATCCTTTTTTCTTTTTGTTATATTTTTAATAAATACATTTATAAAAACATATATTTCTATCTATCTATCTATCTATCTATCTATCTATCTATCTATCTATCTATCGCTACATATATATCTTGCTTAAGTATTTGTAGGTTTTAATTTGGAATTGTTTAAATTGTTTTATCTCTTTACTGCCCTAACTTCTCATGATCAAAGAGCAGGACAAAAATATTTTAGAAGATAGATGGAGAGATAGACAGAAGTGAATATAGCAGAGAGGCAATGTGGAAGTAAAGAAAGAAGGAGATTGTACAAACAGAATGTTTTGAAGAATCACACAGAGAGGAGAGCCAAAGGCAGATTACTAATAAAGTTACTAAAAAGCAGATCACACAAACATACAATGAGGAATTACTTTCTGCCACCTCCTCCTCTTGCATCTGTAATCCTTAACTGCATTCAGGAACCTCTAGCAGGGGAGAAAGGGCTCCCAAGAGTTTTCTTCAGCTCATCCTACCAATTCAGTTCCCATGTTGAACCGAGGAGGACTAAATGGAAGCAACGGCGGGCCGCCAACACACACACATACAAAGATGGGGAATGAAGGAGAAGCTAAGAAACATCTCTTCAGATACTGCATACAGTCCAAAGAGGAATCTTCCCCAGAACCCATTTTTAAACCTGAAAAGAAAAACATGAGGTAGCAAGAGCATGTGCAGGGAAACTTTCCCCCTAAATATCAAGTGTGTAGTTTTGGAAAGTGAACAAGAGCATCCAAGGGGCAGAGAGAGCCAGTGGGCTGTAGTTGTTTGAGCATTGGATTATGAACCTCGAGACCAGGATTCAATTCCTCACTCAGCCAAGAAAACTCACCGAGTGACCTTGGATTCACACAAAGTAAACCCTGTTCTAGGCTTGCCTTAGGAGCACCATAAGTCAGAAATGGCACAAAACAATCCAAAGTACAATTGATTACATTGCTCCCTACATCAATCCAGAAATGCTGTGTCCTCTCACAAGTCAGAGACAAACAAAAAAACCCCTCAAATCTGGCTAGAGATGTGAAAAAAATTGTTCTTTCAAGGGTTGGAAACAGAGCTTGATGATTCAAAGGATCCTGGACTTTAATTGCATTACTCTCCAGTGGGGATGAGGGAGAAGAAAGCCGTCACTTGGCGTTGGTTGCAAAGCAGGGCGCTTAAAATATAGATTTCAGGGAAATAAAAATAGGATGTCAAAAAGAGAACAGGGGCAAAGAAAAGCAGAAGACTCTTGGCTCTTCTTCAAAACAGAGGCTGTCTATCAAAACTCCAAAGCCAGATCATAAGCACCCAGACTCACAGATACGGGAAGATGGCTGTGAACAAACAACAATCAGGTTTTTACAGCAGCAGTAGCATTACAGCTCTGGGGGAGAATGTTTTGACACTGAGGGACGTGACAAAAGACAAGATTGCTACAAGGACACCCTCAAAACAAGGAAGAACAAATGATATCAGCATAAGGAGGGGAGAACTGCAACATAACCAGTGGTCAGGAAAAGAATTCAGTCTGCTGCAAACTGCAAGAAAAAACTGGGGGCATTTTTCAAATGTATAACTCTAGTAATACAACAAAATGCAGCTATTTCAACCAGGTTCCTCCAACCTTTGACAGAAAGCAAGCCAAGGTCATCTAGTCCACTCCACTGCAAATGCAGGACTCCAGATAAGAAGCTCACTTTGGAAAGAGCAGTCACCACTGCAGGGGGTTGGACTGGATGGCCCCTGGGGTCTCTTCCAACTCTATGATTCTATGGCTGGGAAAAGTGAGTTGACAGAGCCCAACAATGACAGGATGCTTCCCCAGGTTCTCCAGCACTGATTTATGATTTAAAAAAAAAAAACCCTCTACCCTGTCATCCACAAATAGTGGATTCTAGTATAAAAAAGTCCTGAGTGAAACTTGTCCAAGTCAATTTTCAGCACCACAGACAGTTCCCTGGCTTACAGTGCGTAATGATACTAAAGGCAGTTCAGCTCAAACCGGACTCTTCCTTGGTTTTGGCAACACACCGAAAAACAACCTCTTTCCACCAGCCCCCCCTTTCAAGCATAATTTTTAAAACTGACTGTGTATATAGACATTCACACACTTTTCAGTCCTGTAAGAAGCCCCACAAGGCAGCAGCTCAAAATAAAATCTAAACAAGTCAAACCCAAGCTTTCCATTTCTCTAGACTGCCCGCATTTGCTCTCAATAGCCCTTGACAATTAATAACAATTAATGAGCAGGAGACTCATATTAGCGGGCTGCAGCAAAACCAACAAAGTGTGGGTTGTAATGACTAAAAAAGCAACATATTTATTGTGGCATCATTTTTTGAGATCTACTCAGAAATTGAGCAGAAACACAAGAAGCAGCCTTACACCAAGTTACCATAACCCCCAGACAGTACAGTCACTGGTCAAGGATTCGAGAATCCATAGTCCAAAATATACAGAAGACATCAAGTGGTCTCTCCCGACCACAACTCTTTTCCAATAAGGTTGCATCATTTGGGATATATGAACATAACAGCTTTGAAAACAGAGATATACAGTCACATGCACCAAAATATGGCAAGTGATCTAATGGTACAAAAGCTGCAGATACGGTTTCAATCAGTCCCTAAATGATATTGGCAAAAGTCAACGGTGCCAAAAGTGCTTCATTAAACCATACAAAATTTATAAACATTAAAATCAATACATTCCAAGCAGTACAAATGGTCTACCGACCAACAAAGAGATGTTGTGAGGGGAGGGGCTGCCAAAGTGCAATGAACATTAAAGCAATTCAGTTGAAGTTCCAATGACTCTAAAATCTTTACCGACAGGAGAGGTTCACTGTTATCTCTCTGCACAAATACAGTCTGGCTTTGCCTCTTCCTCAGACATTCTCCTCCACACAGATGTATGTCCTTGATTTTGCTGGACTCCTTCTACACTACTGAACTCAAAATTAGATCTTTTGTTCCTTCCTTACGCAGACATCTAGGTGTCTCAACGGCTTCCAAAAGATGGTGGCCAGTATCTTCTGCATGTACAAAGTGTTCCCTTAGTCTGGAGAGCTATTGGCCTATAAACTATGAAAAGCTCTCCCTATCAACAAACCTATTCAGCTGATATCTCAGACCAGTGATTGGGGACGAAAGGGTATTTAAGCTAAAACCAAGTTGAGCTTTGCAAGCCAGAAAGTTGTTGAATAGAACCAAACTGAGCTTTTGGGGACCAGACACCTGTTGAACAGAACTAAGCTGGGCTTAACAGACTAGAATAGTGTAGAATGGAACTAATTTTAGCTATGAAGGCTGAAATGCTGTTTCACAGAACCAACATAAGCTTTGCTGGCCACTACAGTTTTGTAGACTAGAACCCTGTCTTTGTAGGGTGTTGTCTGAAACCAAACTCAACTTTGCTGAAAGCTGTTGAAGAGGACAAAATTGAGGTCTGCAGACTGAAATGCTGCTACAAAAAACTAGGCTGGGCTTTGCATGCCAGAAAACTGTTGAACAGAACCAAACTGAGCTCTGCAGGCCGGAATGCTGGTACAAGGAACTGAGCTGAGCTTTGCATGTCAGATAGTAGCTGATACAGGAACAAGCTGAAAATGGCACAGAACCAAATTCAGATTACCAGGCCAGAACACTGTTTCATGGAACTTAGTTCAGCTTTGCAGGTCAAAATACTATTGCATGGAATAGAGGCCAGCTTTGTAAGGTGAAACACTGTCACTAGAAATAAGGCTCAGCTTTCAGGCCAAAACATTGGAGTCAGCTCAGCCTTACAGGCCAAAATACTGTGGCACAGAACCAAGGCTAGGCTTTGCAGGATGGAACATTCTTGAACCGAGCTCAACTTTGTACATAAAAACATTGCTGCTTGGAACTGAGCTCAGCTATGCAAGACAGAACTGCTGTACAGAACTACCATAAGCTTTGCCGACTGGAACACTGTTGCATAGAATGAAGCTGAGTTTCCAAAGCACCACAGCAATATTCTGTCTCTCTGAAACCTTAATATACAATGACACCTGAAGGATCGGAGTGGCATCACTTCTTGAAAAGAGCATAATTTTAATACAGTTTAAGCAAAATGTGATTATCAGCCAGTTGCGTCCAGCACTGAGAACAGGGTTAGATTAGTTGATCTCAAATATCCCTCCCAATTCAACTATTCTAATATGGTCTTTTAATTAATCTGTTGGTGAGAGCGAGTGCTCAGCAGAGATTTAAGAACCTTAGGTCCGCAGTGTGTATTCAAGGTCCACCTTAAGGGGCCACAAATCCATGCTATAAAAGCTCTCTCCATGGTGTCAAAGATAAGATCTGGGAGAAAACTCCATTCCAGCCTCCCATTTCCCTACTGATTAAGGTGTGCTCCTTCTAAAATTAACCACGGAGCAATAAAAGCTATCAGGCTCAGGGCAAAAGCAGATGAAACATTTAAAACAGAAGGCTGTTTTATCCACTGCGGGGGCTGGACTTCCACCGATCTTCACAGTTCTCTCAGCAGATGTACATAGCAGGGGATCGAACACTCACTTAGCTGTCAGCCTGAGCTGTCTGCATTTTAAAGTTTTTTTCCTTTTAAAAAAACTCTGCTATATGTGTTTATTCCCTTATAAAGTTCATCTTTCCCTTTAACTCTTTTTAAAATAATTTTCTTTTTTTAAAAAAATGCATAGTGGAACAGCTCTAAGGACTGATAGAAACTAGCATTTTGGATGTTGCTGCCCATTCTGTTCCTGTAATGAAGTCCTGATTTATTTTAAGCCAGGGTGGGAATCAAGTGGCCCTCAAGATGATGCTGGATTGCAATTCCCAGCATTCATCACCACTGCCTATGCAGGCTAGGGTTGCTGGGAGTTACCACTTCAACAACATCTGCAGTGCTGCATGATTATCACCCTTATTTTAGGACAAGAATAGGAAATATCTTTCAATTCAAATGCCAAACTCACATTTGGAAAAATTCTCAAGAGTGGGCAGAGCCAAAAGTAAAAATAGGGAGGAGCCCTATACCAGCATATTATAGATTAAAATTCTTAGGGTCTGAAACTAAACCTTAAGAGACCCTTTTCAACCTTTTAGGCACCTGTACAAAACCTGAGAAACGACCAGTTTTCCGCACTATATCAACCAAAGAGAAGAATGGGGTAAGGGGCAGAAAGAGAGACAAACATACACACTATCACTCTTTAAATCCCCAAAGACATGGACCAAGGCAAAGACTCATCTTCTGCTACCCTGAAGATCTAAGTGATTTAATCTACAGCAGGTTCTCTCATGTGGAAGAATAGCAATATTTTCTTTTCCAACCTGGTGACACATTTATGGCCATTAGCCACAACTATTTGTTTCTTTCTTGGAAACTCTATTCCATAGACCAGCAGACGATTCCTCATGGACCACCTCTCTGAGTAGCACTCATCTAGGGAACAGCAAATTTTGTCTGCCCTTTAGAAGAAACCTCTTGAGGATAAGAGCAATCCAACACTGGAATCAAACAACCTGAGGACTAGTGCTTCAAGCAGGCACAGGACTGTCAAGGATGTTTTAGTGCTGAACTTTCTGTCTCAAGCTTGGGATTTGGTCTAGATGACCTCTCGAACCCTGAGATGACCTCAACTCAGAGCTTGAAAAAGTTGTTTTGGGGGGATCTTTATCATCTTATCACTACAGCCAGCACAGCCATTCATCCTTAGCCAGGAGTGGCTGATGGTTCAAGTATCAGTGAGAGCAGCAAATTAGTTGCATGTTTTAGACAAACCTTAACCACAGATACCCAGTGGTTTGAGTCTATTGGGAGGAAGCATTCAGGTATTTTGGATACTTCCTTTAAAGTACAGTCGGCCTCCAAATTTGCTAGGGTTAGGGGCAAAACTGGAAAAACCACAAAATATAAAAATGTGGGAGGTGGCCGAGGCATGGTGGGGAGAACAGACACCCAGGGTCCAAATCAGGTCAGGGAAAGGAGAAGGAAAAGGGTGGGCCAGCATATTGGCCCTATACTTCCTCTCTCTTATCCACCTCCTTCCTTGCGTGTGGAGGGCATCAGGAGAGAGTTTGTGGTACTGAAAAATCAGGCTGCAACTCAACTCGCCAGGCAGTAGCTATGAAGGAGAAAAGCTGCCCAAGAGGAAAGGTTCCCCTGGAAAAGAAGCACTTTGGAAAAACTTACAAATAATCAAATCCATAGAAGTAAAACCCACAAATGTGGCAGACTGAACACATGGGCTAAAACCCATGACACCTACATGGAAACCACCAGCTGCCAATTTCTTCAGTTATACTGTGATGCTATGAAAACCAGTTAAAACAAATACAACCTCCCCAGTGCAAAACAATAAGCACATGTCGATATTTAGATGCCCCATAAAAAACAAACACACACCCAACTACCCAGAGCAATCTGCAAGCCACATCCTTCCCTCTGCTTCATCTTTCTGCTTTCAATTGGATTTACAGCTGCTAACAAGATACAAGTGCTTATCCAGGCTGCTTTCTGATAATTCCGTATTTCGTATTAAAACAATCAACATTCTATAGGAAGTTTAATTCCTGTAGCTAGGTTTCCCTCATCCATTCACCTCCACCTCTGCACCTCATCATCATGCAACAAAGCACGGATGCTTTCATGCCAAGGCATCAATGGGCAGATTCTAAAAAAAAAGATTTGCACAATGACAGACGTGAAATTATTTTTTTTTCTTTACAAAAGAAAAATCCACACAAGATACAGATTCCATTAAGCTGATCATGATTCAAAAAGGGGCAGGCAAAGCACTGGATATTAATCCTTTATTACTAATACTTTGCAATTGTACAGCACTGTTTAAGAAAAGGAGTTAAAGAGCCAATGCACAGATACTGGTGTATTCAGGTATAATGCTAGGCTGGAGTAGCTAAGAATTTTGGCCTATCAGTGGGCATGTTTAAGCATACCTCAACCTGACTCTTCTCACCAGGAGGGTTGGTTAATCTAATGAGAAAGCAAAAGGTTTGATTTGAAAACACTGCCTGGGAGTGTGGTTGAGTCTCCTTCTTTGAGGTTTTTAAACACAGACTTGATGGCTTTGATGGTGTATTCCTGCATGACAAAATGGAGTTGGAACCAATGATCCTTATGATCTCTTCCAACTCTATGATTGTTCTGAAGAGATCGATCAGTCATTTCCAGTACGGAGAAGCAGAAAACAAACTACCCAAGGAGACTCTCCACTGCCTCTCTCCATGATTCCCTGTTTGGAAGCTATGCTGGTTGAGGCTGAAAAGAGCTGTAATCCAAAACATCTGAAGGGGAGCCAAGTTGGTCACACTTGATGTCTAACAAGAAGATGACATCAAGATGGGAATTCTGAACTGAGCATTTCTGAGGCTCACCCTTCTAGCCTTTAGTCTTGCCTTTAGTGGCCTTGGGAATCTCTGGAGTTGCTACAAAACCACAACCACAGCATTCTGAAAAGAAAACATCAACACTCAACAGAGCTCTGGCACAAGGTACTGACAGTTGCATGGAAACTGCAGAAGCCTGGAATCCAAATCCTATTTAAAAGCAATTCCACAGAAACCAACTCCAAGTACCTCAAAGCAGCTGGCTCCAGGAAGCCTGAAACAGAATGAGGTGAGGGAGCCCAGAAATAGGTGTCAAAAATGGCCTGCCAAGTGTCAGACAGCAGTGAGGGGGTTCCTTAGATGTATCATTATAGACACATTCAAAGCCCCCTATTTTCTTTCTTTCAAGCCTCTGTGAATCAAAAATTACCACAGTGGAGGGAAAGCTAAGCAGAATCACTTTCCCCTTGAGAAACCACATTTCTACATGTGTGGAGTTCTCTTCTCAAACACACAGTTCTCCCATCTCTGTCCAAACTCCAATTTCCTGAGAACACAGTCCCATCTGACTTAATACAACAGTTCTCAACTATATGCATTGATTCACAAAGACATCAATCTGCTCCCTCCTGAGATACCAGCTTTCTGTTACCAGGCAATCCCACAACTATGGGTCTTGTTTTCACTCAAAGACACCAGTGGGATCTCCAAAAACAGGGATAGGAAATATGTAGTCCTCCAGATGCTGTTGAATTGCATTTCCCATCAACTCTAGCCAGCATGGCACAAAGTGAGAGCTGACGGGTGTTGCAATCCAACAACATCAAGAAAGCTGTATGTTCTCCACCCTGGTTTTAGATGATGAAGGCACCAATCTGTTCTCTCCCTGGGATGCCAACTTCCAGTTATAGAGAAGTGTCTCTGGTTATATTCAGAGGCAGCAGCAGATGTCAAGTTCTAGATTGCACAGGCTTACAAACCTGTTATCTATATCTGTTATCTGCCTGAGATAATTTTATACTCCAGGGAACTGTCACCACTACATTGAAAAAAATCCTTGCAAGTGGAAAACTAGTATGGCAGGGAGAAACGCTTTGGCCCAACGTTTTGCCTGCTGTGTTTCTACATTTCTTTGTTGTCTCGAAATGGGACTGACTCCCTCTCCCCATGCCACTTGCAGTATCAATCTTGACTACATCAAACTGAAGCTAAACAGCAGATGTGACAAAATAGAGAAAAGATGACAAAAACGTTACAGAGGATCTCGATTTGAAACCCGCAGAGACTTCAACCAATTATTACAGCCTCGTTTCTGTCCTGGAGACTCAAATGCTGACTCCTTCACTGACTTTTCATGTCAAGTTAATGCAAGGAGTTACAAACCAGCAGTGTCTCCACTAAAAACACAACAGAACAATGGCAATCAGAGTTGCAGGAAAAGATTTGTCCCAGCTGAGAAATACCATGAAAAAAATCAATGCAAGACAACCACAGGACTGCTTGTTTCTGCCCTCAGACTGGAGCACACTGAGATTCTTCCCCAGTTTAAGAGGGCCATGACACCAAAGAGATTATAGGGACTAGCAACTTGCCGACAGGAGAATTTAGGAACACAGCTGTCTTGCTATACAGGGCCCAAAGCCCAGATCATCTAAATTTTTTGTATCATCAACTCATACAGATGGCAAAAAGAAGGTAACTGTGTCTCTCCTGTGGTTTGCTTACAGCATTTGGTCATTGCAAAGTGCAACAGAGTTTTCATTTTGCTATTATGGTGAGCAAACGCCACCAAAATATTTTTGTATTTGTCAAACACATATAATAATGTTAATATATACAACTGCATTAAAACAAAGCTTGTAAAAATTACTTTGGGGGATCCTACTGTTTCTAAGATCTGCCAGCCAGTGGCAAAGTACAACATAGGAAGACTTCAAGTAAGTGTTAAGAAGAATTTCCTCATAGTGAGCTTTCCTCCTTTGTTGGAGGTTTTTCAACCAAGTTTGGATGGCTAACTCTCAGGTATGCTTTAGCTGTGGATCTACTCATTAGTTTTCAGAAATGGGCAAAGTACGTCCCCCCAGCACACACACAATTACTCACAGTACCTCCAAACACCTTAAAGGGGGTATGGTGGGCATTCTCAAGTTGTTTTGGGGGAGGCCATATGGGTCATTCTGAACCCAGGGCAAGCCTTTTATAAAAATAGGAAGTGAACAAAAAGCATCTTCCAGGTAACTTCTCCTGGACCTAAAATGACCCAAGGAGCCTCGAAAAGTGCCAAAGTCCCCACACCCACCAGAGGCATTTCAAGCTGTACATCCCCCATCTAGGGTCTCCAGGGGCAGGAGCAATGTCTTCCTTCCCAAGCTCCCCACTAGCTGGCCTTCCTCTTCCTCTTCCACCAGCTGCTGCCTAGCCAGCTAAGGACACCTTCAGCCTGATTTTGCACTACCAAAACCCCTCTCCTGATGCCCCCTCACACCCAAGGAAGAAGACGGCCAAGAGAGAGGAAGTATGAGGCCACCATTTCTTGATCCCCTTCCCACAGACATACAATATATTTTGATGTCTGCAATTTTTCCACTTTTGCAAGGGTTCTGCAGCCCTAACCTTAGCAAACGTGGAGGGCCAGCTGTAATACCACACTCCTGTTGCAGTGACAGCCTGCTTTACAGAATCTTAAGAATACAGAACATTGCATGGGGATGGAGCCTGCTTCCAACTCGATGATTCTAGTAGTAGTTTTTGTTGTTATGTGCCTTAAAACTCTGTCAACTCTGACTTAAAGCCACCCAATCCTAGGGTTGGAGGTGTTTTGTTTTGTTTTGTTTTGTTTTTGGCAATATTTATTCAGAGGTGGTTTGCCATTGCATTCCTCTGAGGCTAAGAGACTGCAACTTGCCAAAAGTCACCCAGAAAATATCCATAGCCGAGCAGACCCTTGTCTGTCAGAGCCTTAGTTTAACACTCAAACCACACTGGCTCTCACTGTTCTGAGCTGTTAGAATCCAATGGGCCAAGGTCACTCGGCTAAGCAAGGTTTGGAACCTCTTTTTCTTCATCTGAAGTTAGCACCAGAATGAGAGTCTCAAGACATTGACCATTTCCGCACTAGACTGTTATAGTGCTATTATTCCACTTTCAACATCCAATGGAATCCTGGGGTTTGCAGTTTAAGGAGGATTTCACTAGATGTTGAAAGTGGAATAATAGCACTGTAATAGTCTAGTGCGGAAATGGCTATTATGTGCAGTGAAAAGAAAGTCTGGAGATTGGAGAGCAGATATGTTTCTAAGCAGCCGAATGACAGAGGCATACAAAAATGCAACTTTATGCCTTCCTAAACCAAGCCATGCCTGATTTAGTTTAGGAAAGCATTTGCAGAAGGTTCAAGCTGATAGAGGATAGTGATAGAAAGAGAATCCGAAATCACTTTCCCAAAAACAGCTGCTACAATTGAAAGAGTAGAAAAACTAAAGCAATCTATGAGATGTCACCAACCGGTCCAAGATTTTGCCTCCCCCTTCTAGGGACACGCACCAACCCTGTTTTTGCAATTAGCACAAAACTGACAAAATTAATATGCATATGACATGACTCTCTTCTACCACCTCTGTCCAAAAACTAGACACACAAGCTATGACTGCCAATTGCAGGAAAGGATTAAAATGATGTATCTGCTTCAAAATGAAGACAAATGCCTCTGCTGTCCTTGTAGCTCACTCACTTTCCAAAAAATCAAAAACAAAAACTCATCAGCACTATCAGCCAGCAATGCTCTAACCCCCCTCTTCCCCTTGCAATTCTTGATTTGCTTTGCAAGAGAGGATGAGTTACATTACCATTAGAGACTTCTCCACCCACATTTATCACCTTTCAAAGATGGAAGGCACACAAAAAAGCAAAATTCTTGCTTTGAAGGAGAATTCAAAATGGACCCCCCCATTTGTCCTCCAGCATGGAAGACTTCTGCACTTCCCAAAAAGAGTGAGAAAAGGAAGAAACATTTAAGATCCAGGGAAAAAAAGGGGGGGGTATCAGTAATCACATACATGAGAGGGAGGGAGGGAATGATGGGGAAGCAGGAGAAAAAAAACCACTTGATTTTTCAAGATGATCTCAACGGGTATCTTCTCTCCATGCATTTCAAGGTGCCCTTTCAAGCAGGCCTAGCAACATAATGCTACTCTTGCAAAAATCACTGAGGGAAGGACAGCAGAAGCGTTCTCCATCTGCAATTTTTAAAGCGGGAAAAGAGAGAGAGAGAGAGAGAGACAAGACATACAGAATTGGAAGGGTTCTTCCTCTCCTGCCTTTGCTTTTTTTTTTTAAATAAATAAGAACGGAAAAGCAAGTCCAAAGAGACATGTTAAAGATTCAACTCTTAAATTCCTGCTGCTGGGAACAGAAACATTATTTTGCACTGACCAAAAAAAGGGACTGGGGGCTTCTCCCACCACCGTTTCCCCAAATCAATCACCCCATCTGCACGGTCAAAACACCTCAGTTATTAAATATTTCCTAGATAGACATTTCAGCCCCTACCTTCTTCCCTCAAAGTTCAAATGTTGCTCAGATATGTTCTCCAAAGTCATCCACCAGCCAGAACTGCCCCCAAAAGCCCCTATGTACACAAGAGACCAAACTCTTCTCTGACGATGCCACCACTCTCAGTTCTCACATTTTTTGAGAAAAAAATAAAACCACAACAGTTTGTACTTGCAGTAGTGACAGGCAAACTTTAACTCTTCTAATGCTGCTGGACTGCAACTCCCAGCATTCCTCATCATTGGCAATGCTGGCTTGCGCTCATGAGAAATGCAGTCCAACAACATTTGGAGGGCCACAAAATCTGTACTAGCTTGTCAGTTCAACCTAAATCTATTTACTACCTATTTACTCACCTCTAAATCTCCTCTCTTATCCATCACCTGGCTAACCCACAACCCACAAATGTTTCTTGGGTATCTGGATAGATTTATTAGTTACATTTACTCCCATCTTTCTTTCCATGAGTTCAAGGCAGCATACACAACTCTCCACCACATTCATTATATCTTCACAACAACCTTGTAAGGTAGGTCATACCATGAGAAAGAGCAAGAGTAGAGGAGAAACCCAAGGTAATCCTCGCCTATATTTAAGGGGGGGGCGAACCTGGAATCCCAGTGAAATCAACTACAGTCATCCCTCCGCATTCACTAGGGTTAGGGGCACAGGACCCCCATGAAAGTGAAAAAACTGTGAATAACTCTAGGCTCTCCCAAACCATGTCTAACACAAAAAAAAGTCTGATATTCCGCCCACCGTGGATCCCTCTGATTCATCCTGGTTCCACCACAAGGCAGAAGTGGGAGGCTAGTGGGGCTTACAGCCATTTCCACTGCTCTCCCACACCATTTTTAATAGGGATTTACAAGCTCCATTCGCAGTTTCTTAGTCTTAGTCGCAGTCCCTATTAAAAATGGCACAGGGAGGCAGCAGACGGGACAGCAAATAATCCATGAATAATCAAATCCGCAAAGGAGAAACGCGCAAATGTGGAGAGCTGACTCCACATATATATATCTCCAAATTCCATTCCAACAACAATGATTAGATTCATATCCAATGCTCCTAAGGCACTTTCCTCCCCATGTGCACACAAACTCACTCACATACAACTACTGTTTTAGAGTCTGGCCAGATAAAGTGAAGAGCTAGAAATCTAACCCACCCATTCACAAAATTTCCCCAGCACTACTTCCTATGCAACAAGGTCAACAACTAAGAGAAACAATAACACATGTTTCCCATAACAATTAAAGTTGCTGTCCCAGTTATACTCTCACAACCTGCCAGCCCAGCCATCCAGGACAATGACACTATCACTGCCTAGCCGTCTGAAGTTATTCTGATGGAGAATCAATTGTACAACCTCCCTCCCAGACAGGCAAAATCAACAATCCCGAAGTCTTAAAACTTCGAAGGTGTTAGGATGAGCAGAGCAACACCCTTCTCTCTCTCTGACTCACCTTCTCACACACAGAAAGCCTTCCTTAACCCACTATCCTCCTGATCTATTGGAATACAGCTTCCATCAGCCCCATAGGCATCACATCAATTGCTGAGGAAGATGGGGGCTGCAATCAGGTACCTGCAGAGGGTGGAAGCCTGGGGCTGGATGCACTAACCAAAGAGCTGAAATTCCCAAAGATGGGGAGAGTGGTGAGTAGCTTAAACAGCTTAGGAGACAATCCAGTTTCTTGCAATAGTGTTCCTCAATACAAAATTAAATTCTAGGCTACACGGAAACAATGCCACCTTGAATCTTAGTACATTACACGCACAACAGTAGTGGAATAATCTATTTTGCTATGAATATGGATTGCCTATAATTGCTCTGTACAATGCTCTACTTACCCTGTAGGGCTAAATATTCAAAATTCTGGTGTAGTGAATGAATAAATTCAGGTAACAAAGGATAAGGATGCCTAACACAACACATGCTGACCTCCTCCTTAAGTGGAGGTGCCAGGGCTGAATCTTCTGCGTGCAAAGCAGGTCCTCCACCACTAAGCCATGCTCCTACCTCTAAATATCAAGATTCTGGCCCTCATGGGTTTAAATCAATAGGTAATTTAAACTGGAAATTGCCTTGTACAAAGACAAAGTTTATCTATTAAGCCCACTTTCTCCACAGCCTCCAACAAAAAGTATTATTCCCATCATCTGCTACCTGATTCTTTTTTTAGTTTTTTTAACCAAGAGGCCAGGTATAGGAAGTGGTTCACCACTGAGTTATGATCCTTTCCCTAAATGTCAAGGTACTAGTCCTCATGGATTTGAATCAAGATTTGATTTGAATAGGAAATTGCCTCATACCAAGCTATGCTCCCTATCTAGCTGGTCCAGTATTATGTACTGCCAGCCCTCCACATTTGTGGGTTTGACTTTCATGGATTTGGTTATTTGAGATTTTCTTCCAGCTCTGTCCCCAACTCAGGTGTTTCTTTTCCAGGGGAATCTACCCTCTCGGCAGCTCCAACCAAGCCACACAGCCCTTTAAAAACCTGCCTCTGGTTTTTCTCCTCTAACACCAGTCACTACCTGGCCAGCTAAGGAGGGATCAGTTGGCCCTCCACGTTATCTACAATTAGGGGCATAGGATCTCTGCAAGAGTGGAAAAATTGCATATGTCAAAATTTGTGTGTGTGTCTGTGGGAAAGCGGATGAAGCGTGGCTGGGAGAACAGGCACCCAGGGTCCAAACCAGGTCAGAGAAAGGAAAAGGAAATGATGTGGCTCTGTACAGTCATTCCTCCACATTCGCTAGGGTTAGGGGCACAGGACCCCCATGAAAGTGGAAAAAACGTGAATAACTCTAGGCTCACCCAAACCATAATTAACACACAAAAAAGTGTGATCACCATATTCAACCCACCTCGGATTCCTTTCAGGCATCAGGGTTCCTTCACAGGGCAGAAGTCGGTGGCTGGTGGGGCTTACAGCCACCCCCACTGCTGCCCCCACACCATTTTTAAGAGGGACTTGCAAGCCTCAGTCTGTTTCTCAGCCTCATAAGGCTTGCAGTCCCTATTAAAAATGGCACAGGGAGGCAGCAGAAGAGACAGCAAATAAACAAATCTACAAAAGTAAAACATGCAAAAGTGGAGGGCTGACTATACTTCTTCTCTCACACCCAACTCCTTCCTTGGGGGAGTACACTGGGTTTCCGGCGCTGACAAATCAAGCTGAGATCCATCCTTAACCGGCCAGGCAGTGGTTGGTGGAAGAAGAGGACCAGAGGTGGCTTTTAAAGGGCTGTGTGGCCTGGTTGGAGTTGCCAAGAGGGAAGGTTCCCCTTGCAAAGAAGCACCAGAGGTTGGGCAGGCAGGGCTTGGAGAAACTCACAGATAATCAAATCCATGAAAGTCAAATCCACAAATGTAGAAGGCCAACTGTATACGAAAAGTAGATGCTTTGGTACTGAGCTACAACCACCTCTCTTGCTGAAAGAATTGCTTACAAGGTGTATTCTCCCCCCGCTAAAATAAAATAAAATACTAATACAAAGCCAGAAGCAGGATTCTGGCGCTGAACCTATTACAAACATCTGTGGCACTCTGAAAATACTGCAGAGGAAGGAATCATCCTAGTAGGCCATTGCAGAATTGCTGCTATGGATCTTAATCAACATTATTAACTATCATCATCATCCAATAAAGCACCATCACTATATGTGGCACTGTGCAAATAAAAGAAGAAAACACTTCTCTGCCCTCAGGCTTACAACACACATCCAACTCTTCACACAGGAATTGGGAAAGTTACTTTTTCAGACCATCATTTTCCCTCCCATCAGAAAACTCAACCAATCCCACAGGCACCAAAAAGCAGACACTGAAAATCAGCAGGGCAGACTGGGAGTGAATGCATATTCATGACACCACACTAAAGCATGGACTGTGCTACACCTGAGTAAGTACTTTTTCAAAGTGGGGGTGATTCCCCTACACCCCATCATCCGGTTACCCTAAGGCTCATTTTCTGGTGCTTGAGATTTGAAGCAGACTGTTTTAAAGATTGTTTGACCCTATCTAGATTTTATTCAAAAGCAGTTTGAATAGAGATTACCCCTAGGGAAATGGTATGCCAGAACTGGAGGGGTTGCTCATTCACCCCATACACATCTCCAAAACCCCCTAACTTTCTATACCCCAAGGGTCACCTCAACATTGCCCAATTTCTTTCTGCTATATCTATAAGCTGCACAATCATTTAGAAATCAGACAACATTGTTCCATCCTTCTCAGATTTAACCTACAGGTTTGCAAAGTCATTTTAAAACACATACAGACACACATTTGATAAAAAACAGCTGCCACCCATCCCAAAAATACCTCCAGAATTATCTGAAATCATTATCTGCAAGGTACTCTGCAACATGAACTCATTCCCCAACACTCCTCAAAAGCACCTTCGATTACCCTTAACCTGGAATAACATTTCTTCCTCCAAAACCTCAACAAAAGGTATAAAAAGCTAGGTTTCCATAACTGGACATTCTCCAGATGTTATGGATTACAACACCCATCAACCCCAGACAGGGCATCACAGGCCAGCACAGCTGGAGTGCGCCCCATTGTCAAAAGCTGGAATTTTGTTTAAATGAAACATCATCCTTCTGGTTCATTTTGGATTACTTGCTCTCCTTCGAAATACCACAATGAGAAGATCCAGGGCCTCAGTCCCTAAATATGTTCAACTGAAGCTAAGCCCCCGATTACAGCTGGAGACAGACTTACTTCTGAGTAATGACCCCTAAGAAAGCTGCACTGTCAGAGACCTTGATTCTTTCCACTTAATCAGAGTGAGTCATGCCTCCAATGGTTATCTTCCATTATAAACGGTCTCCCCCCCAAAAAAAAACAGATTTAAAAAATCACTGCAGAGATGAATAATGGGTCTAGACCCATCTTTAACTGTGGACCACTCCTTCCTGGGAATGAATCTACCTCTTATCCTGCTTCCAAATCTGAGATTTCATTACAATCAATACATTTACCTCCCCACTACAACACCCCAAGTTGCTCCTTTTCTTCCCACACCCCTAGTCTCAGAGGGGAAATTCCTGCCCCCAACCTAAAACTGTTTTAATGCTACTGATCAGTACACAGTCTTCTTTATCACTATTCCTGGATACCTACCCTAGACATCTCTCTCTTTCCTTTTCTCTCGCTATTTATCCCCAATTTCTCCCTATAAGAGAGGAAGTTACCCCCCAATCTCTTCCTCTGACGCCTACAGGAAGGGAGAAACCAATCTTCTGCCTTGCTTGAAACTGAAGTACCTAAACCAGTAATAAAACTCCCTGTTACTGTCCTGAGGTAATTGCCACAAATCACCCACTTGCCCTCCCTTGCCCTTAGGAATAGGGGAAACGAATTGGTGTAGGGCTGATTACCAATAATCATTATTGTTGTCTCTGCTGTCGTTGTTAAAGTGGGCGTGCAAGTTGTTCCCAACTTATGTTGTCCCAATCCCAAGGTAAGTGCTCCTTGCTAACTACCTCAAATCTCTCCCACAGACTCTTCCACAAGGAGTGCCTTTTTTTTCTGAAATTGCTATACGGCTGCCAATACAAAATTTTCTTCTTTTACTTTATTGCTGCTGTGTGCCTTCAAGTTACTTCTGACTTACGTTGAATCTATGGTAAACTCAACATGGAGTTGGTATGATTTGTTCAGAGATTGCCACAGCCTTCCTCCTAAGGCTGAGAAAGTGTGACTTGATCAAAGTCATCCAGTGGGTCACCATGGCTGTAGGGATTTGAACCCTGATCCAATGCTCAAACACACCAAGGTTATACATCCATTTCTCCTCACACCCAGGTCCTTCCTGTTGTCTAAAATCACTATAAACGAAAGTTGGTAAAACACTGCCTTCCTTCTCTCATTACCCTGAGGTACTTACCCAGATTTTGCTCTCACTCTCTCCAAACTCAAGGCAATTACTCCAGATCTCCTTTCCATTCTTCCCACTTGCCTACTGCCAATATGAAACTGCCTCATCTCCCAGCTTATTACCCCTGGATAACTACCTCTTCCCTTCTCTGCCCAGTTTGTCTGAAACATTAGTGAAGCTACCAATATCAAAGCCACCCAGTCACTACCAGAGGTAATTACCTCTGTTTTCCCCCACAACTTGGCTTGCTTGAAACCTACCACCATCACTACCATGAGATAATTACCTCTGAACCCCATTCCCTGAAATCACTATAGAACTACCAATACAAAACATGCCCTGCTGTTACCTGAGATAGTTATTCTGAGGTGGTTGCTTCTGATACCCCCCCTCCATTTTCAAGCAATTGCTATAGTTAACAATAGGAAACACATCCCATTACTTCTCATAACTACCCTGAAGTTATTGTTCCAACCCCCCACTGTCCCATACCTATCTGAGGTAACTACCTTTAAGTAATTACCTCCAAGCTGCCTCCTCCTTCAATACCTGAGGTAAATGCCCAGAGATAGCATCTCCAATCACTTGCATTCTCCAATGCCCACTTGAGAGAACTACCTGAAGTAATCACCTCCAATTACATGCCTTCTCCCATGCCAACCCGAGGTAACCATCCTGAGGTAATTATCTCCAACTGCATGCATTCTCCAATGCCAACCTGAAGTACCTTCCCTGGACTAATTATCTCCCATCTCTCTCCTTTTTTTTGTAGGGTTGCCAAAAAACACCTACATCACTAAAGCAACTACTCTCGGGCAATTAGCCTGAAGTAATTACCTCTGATTTGCCCTGAAATCACCAATATAAAAATACATTCCCACTGCAGCTTGAAGCAAACCCACAACCCCTGTTCTCTACAGAGCTGTCAATACAATAAACCCTCCTAATACTATCCATGGTTATCACCCTGAAGTAATTACCTCTGATTCCATTTTCCTGAATTGTTCCAATGTTATCAGCACAACACGCATGCCGTACAGCTACCCAAGGTAACTACCCCAGTTTAACCCCCTCCCTATCACTATGCAAGATTGTTACCTGAGATGAATACCTCTGACTCAATTCTCTTAAAGCTACCAATACAAACTGGTGACTGCCCTAAGGGAATTGCTCCCAAAACCCTGGAGCTGCCACTCCAAAGCCCAGTTTCCCCACTACCTGAGGTAAAATGCTCAGAGATGAAATGCACAGAAGTGAAATAGTCAGAGATGAAATGCACAGAGGCAAAATGGTCAGAGGTAAGCGCACAAAGGTAAAATACTGTGAGTCAAATGCAGAGAGGTAAAATGCAGAGAGGCAAAACGCTCTTGAGTTGAATTCCCCTGAGGTAAATTCCACCTCAGATTTTGACACACACGCACACAGACAGGGGCTCTGCGGACCGACCCTTCGCCCTCCCCGGTCTCTCCCGGGGTACCTACCCCGGGG